>JAMZAV010002675.1:0-86646 GCA_024449915.1 Sweltsa coloradensis
TTTTTTGGTTTTTTTTTTAGCTTTCGAATAATTCAGGAGTTAATTTATTCCAAAGCCTAGGGGGATCAATGTAACGAAATGCCCTCTAGCTAATTATTTTGATGCCCGTATAACTATAATAAATTTCCTTATAGGGAAATAAGGGTAATTAAATCGATTAATGGGAGTATTATTGATTTATTCAATAATTAAATGATTAAAATAAAGTAATAAAGTCGCTTGCCATCATATTTGATAAGCAAATGATCAATTGAGATGCTGTAATTAGGTATTCCAATCAATGGTTAATCAAGTGAATTAAGGTAGTAAATGAGAGTTTTGGTAAATTAAACTAGCTCAATATATAGGTCTTGTAATGACGAATCGAAATACGTTTGATTTGGATCAAACCAATGTTTAATAAGAGGGTAATTGAAGACATTGTATGAAATCTTGGCTATTCGAATAGCATTAGGTTAAGAAAATCATGGACATTATCTCGCTTGGCTAAACTCGCCCCGTCTGACTGTCGCCATATGGCGTACGTGGGAATGCACAAGGGCGTACGTGCAGTTTTGGAGTAAACAACTAGGAATGTTGGTCGAGAAGAGCAAATAGGTGTTCAAAGTTAGATAAATATCACGAACAAGGGTCGTGGAGACCAGGGCTAAAATGACCAATGTTTTAGTGTTTTTCTACTTATGAAGGAACTATACGTGGAGTCGAGGGTGGGAGAGAGCCACACCTGACAGCTTGGATACTTAAGGGAGGCAGGGCCTAAATGAGGAAGAGTCTTCCCTGAAGAGTGCACGGAGGTGTAGTCTTGCGTGAGTCTTGTGAAATCGGTCCAAAACATGGGGTAACGACGAGTGGTTATAACTATGTAGTGGTAGCGGTACGCAAAATAATACTGCACTTTTTGAACACGGTTTTGCCACTTTGCACAGTTGTAGGTGGGACCAAAAGTATTTTTTAAAGATGTGGAGGCACTCGAAATTTCCCTTAGAATTCAAAATGGCGGCCATTTTTCAAAACGATGTTCTCAGATATAAAAATTCTTTTGATGTGTCAAATAAATCATGTTTGGTATCGTTTTCGTATAATTCCGACTCGAATAACACGAAAATAATGTCAAAATAAAAATCCGGGTGAAATTCTAGAAGTTTAACATCTATTTGGTAGTATTTTCAAGAAAATCTTCATAGATTGGGTCCGACATAGAAACTCCTTTACCGTACCCCTGTAAATGCTTCCAGCAAAAAATTATTATGATTTAAATGTTTAATTTAAAACCGACCTTCATTTTTTTTACTTTTTGGCCAGTCATTGCTGCGGCAACCAGAGGTGCTCAACAGGTGGTTAATGATTATTGTGCTGATTCTTATGCTGCTCTTTTTAACGCGGTTTGGCACTTGGTTCAGTTGAAGCTGGTACCCAAAAGATTTTTTTAAGATGTGGAGGCATTTAAAATTCCCTTCGAATCCAAGATGGCGGCGATTTTTGGAAATGACCTTTGAACACAAAATTTTGCTCAAAACGACGAATAATATCATGTTTGGTGTCAAGTCCATATGAATTTGAGCCAGAGAACACGAATTTGAGCTCAAAATATTAATGATATGTACAGTTTACAAATTCACTACTGCTATTATCACAAATCGACTAATTGATAGGTATTTAGTAAAGAATATAGGTATTCAAGATTTTCTGTTTAAAGCAATTTATTACTTTCCTGCCGCGTTCTTCACTAACTTCACACATTGCTCTCTTGGCAGAACGCTTGCCTTTGGAATTAAAAGCAGACATTGTGTCACAATCAGTGAATGCGTGAAAATCTCTGAGTGCTAATGGTCAGTTTGCCTTTGTTACCTATGCGCAGCTCACCATTTGCTGAAATCGAAGGGGGACAAGCCTGATTTTCGGGCGGAAAAAAGTCGTCTAATTCAATTTCCCTGTGCTGACTTGCAATGAATAGTTAAGAGAAAAGCTGCTCATCAGTCATCACACTTCTTATTCTTGTTTCCTGCAGACGTAATTTTTAGTTTAGCCGTGAAGATCTTTTTGTTCACTGTCTTTAAGGGTTGAAAAGTAGTTATTAAGTTATCAACTATATAGTATCTCCCCAACAACCTTATACAGATTGATGCCGTCATCTACAAGAGAGTTTAATGTGTCAACACCTTCCCTGCTCACTAACACCCGGCTGTCAATTACTATAAGAGCTTCGCTTAATTCCAAGAACGTATTACCAAATTCTAGAAAACTGTCTTGGAGTCGACAACTGCAATGAATATCAAAATGGGGCCCCGACTGGGGCCCCAGTCGGGGCAAACTTTAACGACAACTGCTATGAATCAATAACTATGTCCTTAAAGCGGGCTTATGCTTAAAAAACCTTATATTAATAATAATATTGTTAAAATGTAACACTAAGAGTCCACTTTATAAGTACCTAGCTTACGAAATACCCACTATAGTAGTACCATTTGTATATATTTTATACATTATATACTTTATTTATACACATACATTTATATACTTTGATTGAATACTACATATAGGTATACATACCAAGATTCAACGTCATCTGCCATCTAAACCTGAATTGCCACAAAATATTATGCGCCCACACACAAGCCTCTCTCATGTGGGCATTCACCTTCATATTATGTAAATCAATGTTCGTTTTCTATGTTATGCATTATCTGTATCAATGAAGTCAAATAAAAGCGTGCTAAATCTGAATCTGAATCTGAGCGCAAGTGTCTTCCCTAAACCTAGTCTGGTGCTCATGTTGTCGAAGAACACTTGGGGTTTCATCTTGTGCGGGAATAAATTCACTGTGTAACCTGCAGACTTTAGGACATGCAACGGACCACCTCCAAAGAGCCACTGGATCTTCTGTTAGGCCCACTGCACCACGGTCACCCTTAATACGAGCATTATTTTGTTCGTGTGCTATATCTACGGCAAGGGCAGAGAATGGTCTGGGAGTCTTGTAGATTATATAGTTCCTTTGCAAATAATGAGCCAAAAAGGTCCATTGCGAGACATAAGTCCAAAACGCGAAAAAAATGGGAAATCCAAAACATGGATTTCAATTCTCGAAATTATCACCAAACCGTTTATATTACGATGAAACCAAATTAACTTGCTAGTTCACATTGATTTAATCGTTGATATCCAGTATTCAAATATGCGTTAAAATAATCTGTACACTTGTAATAAATTCCCGAAGTTCACCAAAATTGAGTAAATTACGGAGATTTTACGATTTGTGTATTCAAAATTAATGAATTAATAAAGGAATACGCGTACTGGATCGCATAGATTGATTCTTTATAAAAGTTCGTGTGAAATATTATACCGACGTTATTAACCGTTTACCCGAAAGAAAGGAAAACAGAAAACTGAGTTCTGAAACTCGTCTCCGAGCCAGCCTCAGCGACTCCTCTTAACAACGTCACAAAGAAAACACAGGCCAAGTAAACTCCAGTATTGAGTTTAAATTCTACAAAATACTCAGTTTCTCAATTTTTTGTTATTTTACTTTAATATTGAAGTAATATTGGTATTCTGAGAGTCACTTACATACGAAAATGACTCCCAAACACAGATGAATTTGAAAAACTGCAAGAATTTTGTTACTAAGGTCAACATTCCAAAAATCGCCGCCATCTTGGATTCGAAGGGAATTTTTATTGCCTCCACATCTTGAAAAAATCTTTTGGGTACCAGCTTCAACTGAGCCAAGTGCCAAAACCGTGTTAAAAAAGAGCAGCATATTAATCAGCTCAATAATCATTAACCACCTGTTGAACACCTCTGGTTGCCGCAGAAAAGACTGGCAAATAAGTAAAAAAATGAATTTCGGTTTTAAATTTAAACATTATAATCATAATAATTTAATGCTAGAAGCAATTACAGGGGTAGTGTAAAGGAGTTTCTACGTTGGACCCAATCTAAGAAGATTTTCTTGAAAATACTACTAAATAGATGTTAAACTTCTAGAATTTCACCTGGATTTTTATTTTGACATTATTTCGTGTTATTCGAGTCGGAAATATACGAAAACGATACCAAACATGATTTATTAGACCATCAAAAGAGTTTTTGTATCTGAGGACATCGTTTTGAAAAATGGCCCGCCATTTTGAATTCTAAGGGAAATTTCGAGTGCCTCCACATCCTTAAATATTACTTTTGGTCCCACCTACAACTGTGCAAAGCGGCAAACCGTGTTCAAAAAGTGCAGTGTTATCGTTTTTCATGTCGTGGGACCGCTACCACTAATGAGTCTAGTGTGATTTATCCACTACTCCACTAATTAAGACAGTGAAATGTGCGAGTACCCGGTTTAATTTATTGGAAAGTGATTTTAAAACTTGTTAGTCAAATGTATTTCGGAGTGAAACAAGCATGTTCGGACGGGAAGGTAACGAGAGCCACAATGTGTAATTGCAGTGTGTGTTATCCATCAACGTAAATTTGATGATAATCACTATCACGTGTTGTCATCGGCACCAGCTCAAAACGACCAGCTATTCATGTCGTTCTCCGAGCCCGTGCACCCCTATTCACCGTAACAACGCCCAACCCATGAAGATCAAGACGCGTATACCCCCCTTCCCCCTCAACATCGCCAAGAAGTCGACAAATAGATGAGTACAAGGACATTCAAATTAATCTTTTAATCTTTAATTCATGTAATTAAGTAATTAATCATAATATTTTGCATGACCTCAGAATTGAGAGTAGAAGGATATAATAATAAGTGGATAGATTATTAATAACTGAGGCTCAGTGAGGTAGGTAGGAACCTGTTGATTCTCAATCGTTACAATATACAGGACAATGGAAACTTTTAATTATTTTATCATTGTAGAATTTGGATCATCTATGCTTCCTAAACATTAGGCCTTTAAGAGAGATATTTCATTATTAATATTAATTGAAGGAGTAAAAAGCAGTGCCAACATCAGAGGCGGTGGGGAGCTGTCAGAAAGTAAGTTTGTCTATCACTGTTTTTTTTTATTAATTTGGAATCTCGTACTCTGGCTGAGCTAGGCAACACCGGCATGATCGATCAAATCACATTAATTATAGATTTACATCTCGCGTAGGGAGAGTTAGGTTACAATCTTTACTTTTGCAAGTGCTTTGCTTTGCTGCCTACGCAGTATAGGTGATTGTTGTCAAGTTTCTATTGTTGCTTGTCAATTGTTATTATTTACCGTAAAAAACTTATATTAAAAGCTTTATTTCTATGGATTCTGGCTAACTTTTTCAACTGTTTCTTTCAAAAGGTACTACATCACCATAACCTTAATTTCCATGTATAATATGAACGTTGTAGCCCTACCCGTTTGGTCAGAATCGGCCCAAATGGCAAGAAAATATCGCACAAAAAATCAAAAAACGTATATTAAAAGCTTTATTTCTATGAATTCTGGCTAACTTTTTCAACTTTTTCTTTCAAAAGGTACTACATCACCATAACCTTAATGTCCATGTATAATATGAACGTTGTAGCCCCACCCGTTTGGTCAGAATTTGCCCAAATGACACGAAAATATCGCACAAAAAATCGGAAAAAGAATCGGAAAAGTGCGATATTCATGAGAAATATTTCTTTGATTGTACCCAAAAACAATACACCTACACCTCTAAGTTCAGAGATTTTGAAGGTTCTCTCCAATTTTCATCAAGATCGGATATGCAGTTTGCCTGGTAGAGAGTTAACAAACAGACAAAAAACAAACAAACAAAAAAACACCCAAGCTAAATTTTTTGGGGGTCAGTGAAATTGAAGTCTTTGCTTCGCTCATCCAACTATTTATCCATCACAAGTTCCAGTCCTGTCACATTGTTTGGTTCACTCCAGAGGTGGTCGCGTGATGTGACTCACGACTTTCCAGTGATTGTGCATGAACGTGAATGCTTTGAATAGGTACTGTGAATTTGCGTGATGATATAACAGTCACACATGTATCGTGACACATGTGACTGTGCGTGACACTAAATGCTCCAGCGCGGAACGAGCCCTTCTCATCCGCAAGGCCAAGCCACCCTCCTCTTAGCTTGTTTTGAGTCACACCCTGCCCTAAAATTCAGCCATGAATACGTGGACAAGAGTTATAAACCAACAATCTCTTGAATTTATTGTCTGCCAATCACTTGTATTCATCAATAGTTAATTATTTGTTCATCGTTCTCTCGAGACAAGCAAGTGACGGCAGGATGCCTGCCATCTGACAATGCAAACATGACCAGGTTGGTGGCAATCAGATTAGAAGGGGGCATCCTAAATGCTCCTCAAAAAAACAAAAAACAATTGAGTAATCGTGAGTGCGCATGATTGGTTGATAACGGGAGTAGTTGTGCGTGAGCGAGTATAGCTACTTGACAAATATTACGTGATCATGCGCGAGTTGAATAAAAATTATGTTATTTGTGCGTGACTGTGCGTGAACCGCAAATGAGTATATGTGACGCGAGTGAAAAATTGATCACGCGATCACCTCTAGTTCACTCTTCTAGATGGCATACTTGATAATCCAGTAACTTGAAACATTACCGATGGTGGCGATATAACTTCTGGTATTATAAATAAATAAATCTGTATTTAGAGTCTACCCACTCAGTCACACAACTGATTTTTAGTGGGGGTCAGTAAACCAAAATGACCAAGCCAACCCTGTAGGCCCCGACGCAATCGACGAGTGAACGATAACCAACCAAAGATCAATATTTTTAATAGCAAATATAGCAATCAGTGGTATAGACAGTGCGAACACCCGCGGATCAACGCCAGAATCAGCAAGGCCGATTCAGAACAACTTTAAATTTATTATGTGCCTATATTATTGATAGCAGTGCACACTTAGCTACCAGCTTAAGGGGAATCCCTAGACCTAAATATGATTTCTAAAGAATGCATTAAAGACAACTGAAAAGTTAGTACAATGAAAGAGGGACTTAATAAAACAGCAGATAATTTTTTTGAAATTTTTTTGGCGGGACAACCTCAGAATCAACAATTATATTCAAATTACCCGACTCAAACCAGCTAGTTCAAAATTGAATTTTGAGCAGCGGGTTTTTGTGTATTGTTTCTACATTCCTTAATCTACAACCTAAATAAAAGGATTAATGGTTTTCTATAGTTTCTTGCCTTGCACAGTTTTTTCGCCCGCCGGTACAATTTCAGATTTTAAACCTTTTAACAGAAAACATCGTGCAACGTCAGAAACTACAGGCAACATGTTTCCTTTTTATTTGGGTTGTAGATAAAGGAATGTAGAAACAATACACAAAAACCCACTGCTCAAAATTTAATTTTGAACTAGCTGGTTTAAGTCGAGTAATTTGAATGCCACACATAACAAAAACTTGTAAAAATACAGCCAAACCTTACACAATCAAAAGAATTGAGATCTAAAAAAGGGCCAAGCTCATCTACCTTTCCACATTTGCGCATTCTTAATTCATAAACGCAGTGTCCATAGCATCCTTGAAAAGCTTGGCAAAGTAGAATTTGCAACTACTATTAATTTAAACATAATAGTTCATCCAAATTCTTTTTTTCTAAATAATTTAAACGTAATGGTCATGCAAATTCTATTTTGCCAAGCTTTTCTAGGATGTTGTTACGGAACACTGTATGTTTATGAATTAAGAATGCGCAAATGTGGAAGGGTAGATGAGCTTGGCCCTTTTTTAGATCTCATTTCTTTGGATTGTGTAAGGTTTGGCTGTATCTTTACAAGTTTTTGTTATGTGTGGGATCTCATTACTTTTTCAAGTTCCATTGCAAAATTTTTGTTAAAATATAATAATTTTATCAAAGCCGATTTAATTGCTATGAAATTAACAATTAACAATAGAATGTAAAATATCTAGTGGCCCAAAGACATGCTTTTTGTAAACAATGTGGGCAATCATTGTCAAGTAACTATCGTTACTTGTTGATTGTATGCCTGTATAAGGTTTATATTAAAACCTTTATTTGGAAGCCTTCCAGCAAATTTCAACTTTTTCTTTTAAAAGAAACTACGTCACTATAACTTTAATGTCCATGTAAAATATGAAAGTTGTAGCCCCACCCGTTTGGTCAGAATCACTGGGCAATTGAAACTGACGAATTAGACAGAAGTAGCCAGTAGCATGTAGTAGTAGTAACTAACATGAGCATGTTTCAAGTCATTGTTTCACCAAGAAGGAATGCTCATACCCCAACCAAATTTGGCATGTGTTGTCGGGTACCTAAATCCCCTCGATTTTGATAGTTTTCAAGTTCACATCACGTTTCATGACGGCTGGGTAACACCCATGATCCAATGATATTCTTCCTTACCCAGGTCTGGCATTCCGGTGAACGCGTTTGCGTCTAGTCCGTGCATGACGTAATCCCGTTCATCTTCCCGAGCCGGCTACCGCTCGGCGCGTGATAAAATCCCACAATCGTAAACTAATATCCAAATAACTATTCATTGTCCGAACATAAAACTTTCTTGCTTTTTGTTACTATGTACATACTGTTCAGTAATTATGTTGGTAGATTGTTTTATGGGCTTAGGCCTATAGTAGTTAATTACTTATATTAGCCGTAATATGATGCATATAGGGCTTGCACACAAGTGTTAGGTACTGTGATAGCCTACACTTTTGGGATAGTGATAGCGTATATATAAATTATAGCAAGTAAAGAAATCCGTGCATGATTTTTTCGTTGTTTACGTTTTAAACCTTCCAACCAGAGATTCAACACAAGTTTTTAATTATTGTTATGGTGCAGACGAATTATCCGATACTGAAATATAGGATTACAAATCTAATAAAACCTATTACCACGCAATTATTTATTGCGTAAAAGAATACACATTGTATACATTTACAGACAATCAAAATAATAATCGAATAGTAATCGAAATAGATGGACAAATAATGCACAACCGTTTTCACCAAAATTATATTAGAATGTAATTAAGACGCAGAAATAAAACCCTTACCTCTCCTTGATTGTAATTAATTTGTTTATAAACTTTACATCGCCCTCAGCTAAAGCATTACGTAATAAATACGCGTACTTCAAAATAATTAAATCAAACATTTTAGCACTTACAAAATTAATGTGCGTTTCCGTCGGCATTGTTCTTTTAGGTAGACTATCTTCAGTATGTAGTTTTAATTCATTCGGATGCAAATTCGCGTGAGTGAAAATATTTTCATATATTTTCTGTCTATGTAAAGTTTTGATTGACTCTAAAAAAATTATAAGCGACGTAAAGCAAGGCCCAGTTCCCACAACCATGTTTTATTCTTTAGAAATTGTTTTAGTTATAAGAAATCCAAAATCATGATTGGTAAGTAATGTTTTAGTGGACTGAACCGGTAATAATGAAGTAACTTTATTTGATTGGTCGTTGTAAGGATTATTAACGACTGATTGGTCCGTCGTACTAATTTTGTTTTTGATATAAGAAAACTAATTAGTGGGAAGGGAACAGGCCCAAATGAATCGTCCGAGGGTATATAACTTATACAAAATAAAATTATCATTTGCGATACGCAAAACAAAAAGTAGGCCTAATATCAAATACTTCTACGTACACTGACTGGCGTTGTACACCCATTAAACATTTATACGTCAATGGTCTAAAATGCCATTAAAACTGTGACACGAGAGAATTTCATTCACGTAAATTTATGTTTGACACAAAATTGAGCGAACTTTTCACGAGAAAGATCATATCTGGACTAGGGTCACGACATTGTTCCACCAAGACTTCTGATTACACACTGCTCCGAGAGATCTTGATGGAGATAGGTCAAATTGAATCTGTTTAGATTTTGAAGTTGAATGTATATGCAAGTTGAGATATCGCTCTAATGAAGACCATTCCAGTTAATTGCTAATGGAAAAATGTCATAAGCTGTTACTACTCACTAGTACTAGCACAGTATCAATGAACAATAATGTTCGTCTACTGAAAACCTAGACGCGATCATCAAATAACTTGAGAAATACAGAGCGGGGCAATGAACACGTGTGGCGTTATACGGCCGGGCGCTATCTGATTCACATGAACGAGATCGGGCTGACGTCACACTCGCGGCGGAGATGCGCAGTGTCATACCTAGCCACACAGAGATAATATCCTTGTACCATGGGTAACACCTTGAAATCACCCCAACTCTGCTTGCTGTATAAGGTGCCCGAGCGTGTAGCGCACCGCTGCTTGGCTGCGGCGCCCTAACAGGCACCTAGATATAATTGTTGATTCTGAGGTTATGACCCCGCCAAAAAAATAATCTGCTCTTTTATTAAGTCCCTCTTTCATTCTACTAACTTTTCAGTTGTCTTTAATGCATTCTTTAGAAATCATATGTAGGCCTACTCGACCTATACCGCTCTATTGCCAACAAGATAAATCAATGTTTGTCTTTGATCAGGGCTGGAGTTTAAAATTATTTATAACTCCACGTTGACGTTTGTGCTACTATTGCCAAATCAAAACAGAGAGTCCCTTGTCATTTACGTGACCTGACTAATTGAAAAAATTGTGCGACAAGTTTTGATGAAGTAGCCAATTCATCGCCATTGATATACGATTCTACACCTTTCCGCAGAAAATAACCACCAAAATAACTGTGCATAGAATTAAAAAGTTTTTCCTTAGGAATCGATGTCATCGCGGGTGTACGTACTCTCACCGATTGAAATATATTGAAAATTAGGGCCTACCAATAATTTTAACAAAAGGAGACCCTGGTTATTATCATAAGAAGGAAAGTGAACCCAGACCTCATCATTCGATCTTCATGAAATCTCCTTTATTTATAAGTAGAGGTAGTGAAAAATGGTGATAACAAAATTCGCGAGAAAATGTTAATGTCCCGTTTTATTGCGTAAAATGTAATATTGTCGACAAATTACGTTATTAAGAGATGGAAAAACTACATTTTGCAAACACAAATTTCGAGAAATCACACATAGCCAGTGTTGGGGAAGGAACTTTACGCGTTCTCATGAAGGCGTTCTTTTTTTTGTGAACTTTTCAGTGAACTTAACTATTTTTTTAAATGAATGAACTTAAACTTTTAAAAGTTCTTTTTGAGAACGAACTTTTCAGTTTTAGAAAGTTCATTTGAAAGTTCTTTCCGTGCGTCGAGCAGCCGTCGACTCGCCGCCGTCGACGCTTACAAACAATAACAAATCGTTGTTCCATCGTAGGCCTACGTTGACGCACGTTCAACTGTTTATGACAAGGTCACGTACGATTCACTAAGTTAAAACGATGCACGGCAACTAATTCGGAAAAAATCTTGGAAGCCTAAAATGCCAAGTATCTGCCATAATTTTACAAGCTGGTCGACGAGAATGTAGTACAAATCATAAACACGATCAAAGACAGCTCAACACTTTCGTAAGACTCAAACTCGCGAGTAGTAATTTTAGGTTTTAAAAGAACTTGAACTTTTAAAAAGTTCATTATTTGAGCTGTTAACTGAACTTTTTAAAAGTTCATTTAAAAAAAGAACTGACCCAACACTGCTTATAGCGCGAAATAACGAACAAAATTGTATGAAACTAGTCAAAACACAAATTAGCTTTCGAAATTAACCTTTTAGTGCACAAATTGCAGGGTGGAGGTGCCGGTCCAGACAAAGTCATCACGGGCTCCGTGGAAAGAGACCGTCAAAATAACGGCGCGTATCAAGGACTCTGCGGAAATAGTTCACCAAAAAAAACAGCGTATTGCTCCATTTAAGGCTATTCCACCGCGTTTTTCTATTTCCAAAATATGCTACTAAGTTAAAATATAGTGAATGGCTTTGAAACATGGCTATTTTAGAAAATCAAAATATTTTTTCCAAATTTTTCTGATCCGGTACACGGCCAATATAGCCACCTCAAAATAATTTCAAACTTCAATTCGCCAGGGCACACCATTCAACGTACGGTGTTGTGCTTTTGTGACATTAATTTTTAACTGTTTTTCTATGGACTGACTGAGAGAAAACAGATTTATTTTAACAATTGTCTTTCCAGCGAATTTTTTCGTTTGGCGGTATTTTTTACCGATTTGTACCGCCAAACGAAAAAATTCGCAGGAAAGACAATTGTTAAAATAAATCTGTTTTCTCTCAGTCAGTCCAAAGAAAAACAGTTGAAAATTAATGTCACAAAAGCACAACACCCTACGTTGAATGGTGTGCCCTGGCGAATGAAAGTTTGAAATTATTTTGAGGTGGCTATATTGGCCGTGTACCGGATCAGAAAAATTTGGAAAAAATATTTTTGATTTTCTAAAATAGCCATGTTTCAAAGCCATTCACTATATTTTGACTTAGTAGCATATTTTGGAAAATAGAAAAACGTGGTGGAATAGCCTTAAACAAAAAACAAATAATTTATTTTTATTATTTGGTAGCCAAGATAACGTTTTTGACCATTTATGTGAAATGAGGAAAAATGCAAAATTTAGGTTTTTATATCACCATTTCTTATTTTCTCTAGTTATTAGAATTAGAAATGTACGGTTACCCACTGAGCAGTTAAAAGAGGATGTTCAGGTTTGCTAGGGAGAAGGGAGGTAGGGGCCTACTAACGGATTATAAAATAAATGAATAAAATAAATAAATTTGTATTTAGTCTACCCACTCATATACACAAGATAATGTCGGGAACAGTGAAGGAACTAGGCTGGGATAACCTGGAGGACAGGAGGAGGAGGAACAGATTGTCTTAGGGTTCTCCTGCATTTAGGAAGGTTAGACTATGATAGAGAATATTGAGCGAGTTAGTTAGGGCACAAGAGTTATTTCAAGGGAGTTGGGAGGACTCGAGCGGGAAAATTGTTTATTTGCAGAATGGTTGTTTTATGGTGGATAGAAAATACTTTCAGAGATGGGTTAGGGAGGATCGAGTGAACTCCGGGCTTCCTGGACAGTTAGGGGGAGGGGGGGGGGGGTCAGGAGGACCCCTCAGAGGATGAAGGAGGGGAAGTTGAAAGGGCTCGAAAAGAATAACTGCCATCCTCAAAAAGCTACAATATTTACTCGACCCTACGTTATTTCCATCGGTGACCGGCGATTAAAACATTATCCGTACGTAGATACGATATGTCATTGGAAATTAACCAAAGCACCAAAATTTTTTATTTAAAATTGGGCTACATTCTAGAAATATTTTGAAGAGTTATAGAAATTACTACAGAATTATGCACTTGCAAACAGTTTGGTAATCAACCACTGTGTAGGCCTTATTTGGAAGTTGTAACAGGCCGCTTTGACCTCTGCCCTAATTAAAATTTTTGTTAATTAATTTCCATATAAATATGCAAATTAATTAGTCAATGACTATGTGATCATCTTCAATGATAGTTTATTGCCAATACAATATTGTTTCAATATGACGTAATAAGCCTAGGAGCCGGGGATTGTGTCCTAAACAGGGGCATAATTTCCGCTGGGTTAAATTTCACATGACCTTGGCTGGTAAAAGAGCTAGTTTAACGATGTTTCGGTTGAAGCCTTGTCAACCCAGTTCTGAGAATCCAGCGATTCGATTCGATTTCCAGCGGGAAGTTCGAATGCACCAATGAGGAGGGTGTATGCTACGGAGATATGACAAGTGCGGGTTGCAGGTGTCGCAACACTGTGCACTTGTACCGTTAGAAATGTCTGTGTGCAACGAGCGGCTGCAATCTGGAAGCGAGGATGCTAGCCCAGGAGTGGTTCATACAAAGGCACGCCGAGCGCTGACCAATAGGGGCTGAGTATAGTCCGGTCATGCGGAGCAGGTTATTGTTTCTGAAGCTAGGGAAGCTAGCCGACCTCGGGAACAGGCGGGAGGCTCGCTCACTAGTGTTTTGTATCCGTTTGAGTGTACAGGTGCTTTACCTAGGTGCGCGCTTCGAAACAGTTTGAGTGAGAAATTCGCGTGAATAGCCAAGATGGCAGTGTTTACCCGAGTGAGGGAGAGGCCCAGAGGAACTGTAAATGTTATCTAGACTTTTTAACCATTCATACTCAAAAATCGCGGAGTTTTGAGGGAGAAGGAGTACCACGCCATGTGGTCGCCCCAAGCCGCATACCATGACGACCACGCTGTTCCTCTGATTTCCTCTAATACCCTTTAGGCCATACCTAAACCTATCTTAATTGATCCTTTTCGGAACTCAAGTTTGAATCTACATAAATCCATCCTTAATTTCGATGCTAATCGAAATTCCGTCTGAATCTGACCACGTGGAGACACGAGGAGATCCCAGGAGCCAAACAACCGGTACCTAGTAGGTCCACCTCATGTTGGAGGTTTTCCATGCGTTGTTGTTCCCATTGATCCTCCTGACGTCCACACTACGATAGCCAGCACCGTTGGATCGCCCACGCGAGCCAGTGCGTGAGGAGAGGGACGTGCCGGATAGTACGCTATTCGATGACAGGTCGGGTCCAATCATCCTACAGTGGAATTCGACACCGACGCGCAACCGGTTCGCCTCCCAAGTCAGGGGACGCCAACGACAGGTTTCCGCCTCAAGCCAACTTTTCCCTCCCCCACAACTACGCTTCGTATTCGTGTGAATCTACGCGTCGTCTACAATAACCATGAGATCAGCGGAAGGACAGTGTTGAGTACCAAATTTATGTAATAATTTTAGGCCATACCACTGTATCAATGTTCAATGTTTAATTTAAAAGGGGGTATTCGCCGATGCATTGGAATTCAATAGTAGAGTCACTTTTTCTAATTTTGTATCACCTGTTGTTTGAGTACATTATATCACGGAATTCTAATCTTTTACAGTGTACGAGTACATTACCCGGAATGTCCCTCATTACACCAATTTTATCCCATTTTATCTCTCATGCCATCAGCCAACCTATAAGCTTAAAAACCGATAGATCTAGAAACTAGGCTAAGCAGGTGTACCAGCGAACCACCACGCACAGCAGCAGCAGCCGGCAGCAGCACATCTCTCTGGAAGACCCAGGGGTCCGGTGAGCCTAGTGTGTACCGAGTGGTATGGGAATACCCTGCGGGACACACATGGTAGTGAGTACATTGTCATTGCATTGGCTGTTTATCATTATTTGTGTCAGGACAATCTCTCTTCAATATCATCATTATCAATCGCTTTGCAGCTAATGAGCAGAGCAACTTGTAATAATAATAATCAATTGTTATTACTGGCGCCCAATAACCGAGCAGAGAGGGAGAGAATTTCAGTAATTATGGAGACAGGCGAGCTTTTGGGTATTTTTGTCCAGAATATTCGGGGGTTTTACCTAGTCGCCGGGGTTGACTGTTATAAAGTTAAGTGCATATATCCGAGTATGTGATCAGGTCTACCTTACGGCATCGAGGACACTGTGATGCCACCTTAGCAGTTTAACATATGGGAAAAATGTGTTTCCTTCACAAATTTTTCGATTTAGGGTCAAACTCGAAATCAATATTTTCTTAGGTATTATTAATAAAGGGAGTTCTCCCATTGACAAAATAACCAATTCATTGCCAAATCGGACAGATATTGACAGATTTACGGAACATTATTTGACTATGAGCCAGACCTTCGGGTACGGTTTTCTTACTCATTTATGAACCAAACAGGGAAGTGTCACTGTCAATCATCACCAATATACACAGTAGGCCTACACGACGTGGGCACTAACACAATTGCCCTGTCGTGCAGTTCAATTTTTCCCCAAAAAAATTCACACGGCAAATATTGTCTCATCAGAATAATTTCAAACTTCAATTCACCCAAGCACACCATTCAATGTAGTTGTGTTTGTTGTTGTTTGTTTTAGTTTTTTGTTTTAGTAACATGAATTTTCAACTGGTTTTTCTAGAGGCTGACTGAAAGAAAAACGATTTTTTACAATTGTCTTTCCTGCAATTTTTTTTGTTTGGAGGTATTTTGTACCTATTTGTACTGGCAAACGAAAATATCGAAAACAAAAATATTTTTCTCTCAGTCAGCCTCTAGAAAACCAGTTATAAATAAATTATATTTAGAGTCTACCCACTCAGTTATACAACTGATTTTCAGTGGGGGACAGTAAATCAAAGCGACCAAGCAACCTGTAGGCTTTCAACGCAATCGTCGAGTGAGCGATACCAACCAAAGAACCAATATTTTTTAATTAGAAAACATTCAGTGTATGGACAGCGTGAACACCGCGCCGATCAACGCCAGAATCAACAGGGCCGATCAGAAAACAACAAATCTGATTTATTATGTGCTTCGATGCTAGGAAAGGCTCCAAGTCACCGTTTTACAAACTCTACGCAAGAATGAGGACTTAATCCAAACAGAAGTTAAAAAATTCGACTTTCGGAATCGAACCCTGACCTTCTGCAATCGAACAGATCGCTAGTGCAATGTTTTACAGTAATCAGTAACACGTCAGAGAACGCTCAACACTTGTTCGACTCAAATCGCAAGTAAATTGGGACTCGGAACACCCCTTATGTTTTTTCTGTGTTTTTCTTCAATTTACGCTAGCCTTTAATAAAATAGTGATTTTTTTACAAAGAACTTTTAAAAGAACTTAGTTCATATTTTAGACGAACTTGAACTTTTCAAAATTTTAGGTTTTAAAAGAACTTGAACTTTTTTAAAAGTTCATTATTTGAGCTGTGAACTGAACTTTTAAAAAGTTCATTTTGAAAAAGAACTGACCGCAACACTGCCACTCAGTTATACAACTGATTTTCAGTGGGGGACAGTAAATCAAAGCGACCAAGCCAACCCTGTAGGCTCCAACGCAATCGACGAGTGAGCGATAAACCAACCAAAGACCGATATTCTTAATAGGAAATATAGCAATCAGTGGTATGGACAGCTGTGAACAGCCGCGCATCAACGCCAGAATCAACAAGGCCGATTCAGAACAACTCTGAATTTATTATGTGCTTCGTTGCTAGGACGGCTCCAAAGTCACCGTTTACAAACTCCTACGACAAGAACTGATGGACTTAATTCCAAATCAGAAGTTAAAAAAACTTCTGACTTTGGCGGGAATCGAACCCTGGACCTTCTGCATCGGAAGCAGATACGCTAACGTGCCACACTTGTTTTTACATGTTACATTCATGTTACACTAGGGAAACGCCAAAGTTGTTGATAAACGAGTGAGTGAGCCATGTGTTGAGTACCCGGGAACATTCCCTTATCTTTGTCTATCAACGACTTTGGCGTTTCCCTAGTATAATCATTGCACTACATTTCACAGACCCTTGTTCAACAGATACCCAGGCTAAATAGAACGGCCAGCTAGTGTACGACCCCTAGACTAGTTCCTGCCTCCAGCGTCAATGTAGGCATATGAAAAATTGAAGACAATTAAGGCCTATAGACGAAAAGATAAAATGGGTTTTAGTTATTTGGTTTCAGGGCGCGTCAACCGTTCAGTTATAATGCGCCACACTAGTCTAGGGAGGGAAATCTTATGCTGGTCAGAACCAGCCACGGATAGGTGAAAGAAAAGGGGGGTTCTCACGTCGTGGTCGTCAAGTTGTCTTGGCATCGTTCGTGTTATCATGGTCGTCGTCGTCAAGGAGGTTGTCAGGGAAGAGTGAGAGGTCCCCGACGACGACTGCCAGAGGTCGCATCTATTCGGGGAGTAATATATACCTCTCTATTATATTTACCAGCTGATGTTTGCGAGATGGACTTTGTCCTTTTTCTAGTCTTTTACGATTAGCAGAGCAATGTTCTGTGCCTAATGCCCGACCATGCACGGCTTAGGCCTACGTAAAGCGTACACCTAGGCATGTATCTAGAATTCATGGCGTAGGTTAGAAAAAAGTATAGGTGGTCTAGTCTACGATTTTAATTATACCTTTGTACGGCGTAATCCTGCGTATACTGCGGTAGGCCTATTGCATTGTTTCTTGTGGATAGCCAGCATTATTAATTAGTTGATAAATCAAACAAGACTAATGACAGCTAAGAGAGCATTAGAGAATGACATAGGTCAACACAAACAAATGAAGACAATTTAGTATTGAAAAAGGATTATAGTGTTATAGAACGTTAGGCCGCGCGTTCACGTTCACGTAATTAATGACGCCAACTAGTTAGGAGGGAATTCTATTGCTGTCAAACTATACAACGATAGTTGATAAAGAAAAGGGGTTCTCACGTTGTGGTCGTAAGTTTTTTGGAATTCGTTTGTTTATCATAGAGTCTCGTCAAAATGCGATCTCAGGGAAGAGTGGAGTATTCCAACAACGACTGCCAGAGGTCCATTATTCGGAATATATACTCTCTAATATTTACCAGCTTGATAGTTTCGAGAGGACTTGTCCTTTATTAAAGCTTTAATTCATCGAGAATTTCTTGCCCTAATGCCCGCCATGCACGCTTAGGCTACTAAAGCTAAGCTGGCAGTATCTAGAATTCATGCGAGTTAAAAAGTTATAAGTGGTACATAGTCTACGATTTAATATACCTTTGTCGGCGTATTCTGCGTATACGGTAGCCGATTGTCAATTGTTTCTTGTGGATAGCCATATTAATTCAGTGATAAACAAAAATCACAATGACGTACGGTAGAGATTGAAAATGACATAGTACTAACAGAAAAAAACCAAAAAAAAAAGACACCGACTTTAGTATTTAAATGATAGCGACTTTATAGCTGTTATTACCGCACTGTGGTCTCTTCATATCGTCGTTGAACATACGTCCTATCAGCACTTTTTCTGGAACATGTTTTTTGATGTCTCGTTGGCAGTATGTTATTTAGGCACTTTGTGTGATCACATGATGCATTCTGACCAATGGAAATGCGTTTAAATAGTGGTTTATTAAACCTCCTATCAGAGTGGGCTTGAAAAGTGACTGCAAAACCTCCTATGAGTAAAAGGAATGAAGGACGCTGTTTCTGTAGGCAGAGTTTTGCCAGTATGTTTTTATACAATTACTGATTGTTAATCATACTCTCATAGCAATTATAGAGAGCCAAAATAAAGCAGTTGTTATCTAATATAAAGATGAGTCGAATAAACAACGAAATATTAAAGCAAAATCTATGTTTATCTTGGCATTATGATAGGTGTTTTTGCAATGTCTGAAATTTTGAAATGTTTTTGCATACATTTGCAGATAGGAGGTATCGTTTTTGTGTCTCCTGAACAATTTCAGAAAACACTGATAAGAGGTTTTGCAGTTCCAATGACGATATGAAAAATCTAAACAAATACTATCAATATTTAAAAATATCACATTTTTATTTCTTGTACGTTTAAATCGCAATGGGTCTAGCTGATTTGTTAACAGTTCTCAGTAAACTCGTACCGGAGGTCTGTTTAAAATTTCAGCGATTCGGCTGATTTTCGATGTACAGACACACACTTACACAGACTCGCAGAATGAGCGCCCTTTGAGTTGAACGGAGACCACTCGGTCGCTACGCTCCCTCGTTTAAAAAACACAACTTACTACGTTTAACGGTGTGCTTGGGCGAATTGAAGTTTGACATTATTTTGAAAAGGCGATATTTGACATGTGCCCAATCAATAAATAGTAGTGTTTATTGAAAGTGACAGTTCCCGGTTTTGTTCATTGTTCTTTCGATTTCTTTCGATTCATTGTTCGAGTAAGAAAAATGCACCAGATGGTCCGGCTCCAAGTAGACTAACCTTCTGTAAATCTCGCAATTTCTATTCGATTTCACAATAATAGGATATTTGTCAATGGAAAAACTCCCTTATTAATATTCTAGAAGAAAATATTGATTTCGAGTCGGACCCTAAATTGACAAATTTGCAAAGGGCCTTTAGACCTATGAATTTTTTTATGAAAAAATTAAATGCACGTTGGGTCAATTCTATCACTGGCCACATGTATTCTATAGATAGTCCTGTTGCAGGCGCGGACTGGCAGGGGGTGCCGGGGTGCAATCGCACCCCGGGCTTTTGACATTCCGGGCCCCTGTGGAACATTTGTACACACTACACTTTCAGTTTCAGACAAAAAAGATGATTGTGTACTTGTTTACTGCAAAAAAGAGTTGCCGAACAAAATACATTAGATAATATTAACGATGACTCATGGGGTGCCTTAGACGGCTCTTCAAAAGAGAATGGTTGTTCAGTGTTCCCACTTTTCAGTTTTCAGTAGGAGTGACTATCATGTGTGCGCCGCCGCGCTACGAGAAGAAATTCGATGTGATTGCAAGTATTTTGTTTTTAGTTTGCCAGTTATTATTGGAAAGTTATGCATGATTCAATCAAAATGTCCAGATACACTCACAAGCTCGCATTTTGCGAGTGTCAATTTGGTATTTGCGAGTTAGGCTACATTATTGGTTGTAAGACTTCCTCGAATATAATTTTCGCGAGATTTGAATTGCGAGCTCGGGTAGTGTTACTAGTTGGTGCCTGTTAATCGCACCCTAAAATAGCGTTTTAGGCCATAAAATATATTGGAACAGCTGGGGCTTTGCCCCAGTCCCCTGCTTTCCTACGCATCTTCGTACGGGCCCTCTACATGCCAGCATCCCGGGCCTTTTCGTCCCAGTCCGCGCCTGTCCTGTTGATTGAAAGTGAAGGTTCCCGGTTTGGTCAATTAATTGAGTAAGAAAACCGCACCTGATAGTCCAGCTCCGAGTCGATTAACCTTCTGTAAATCTCGCACTTTCTATCCCATTTTACAATGAATAGGTTATTTGTGAATGAAAGAACTCTCTTATTAATATTATAGAAGCAAATATTTATTTTGAGTCGGACCCTAATTCGACAAATTCGCAAAGGGGTTATTTGAAGAAGGGTCTCATTGTACCTATATTTAAAAGGGGAGACAAGAGAAACTGTGCCAACTATAGAGGAATAACACTGACATGCCACTGTGCCAAGATCTACGAAAGAGTAATAGATTGTAGAATTAGAAACTCGGTAGAAGGAGATTTAAGAGAAGAACAGCATGGATTTAGAAGAGGAAGATCGACGGTGGACCTGATTTTCTCACTCAGACAGCTAATGGAAAAGTGCTATGACCGAGAAAAGGACCTGTGTATGGCTTTTCTAGATATCGAAAAGGCATACGATAGCCTCAAGAGAGAGAAGATTTGGGATGTAATGCAAAATATAGGAGTTAGCAAAGGAATAATAACAAGAGTGAAAGAGATGTATTCGATATCTAGAAGTGCTGTAAAGACAAGAGGTGGAATTACAGAGTGGTTTGACATTAGAAGTACTAGGTTAAAACAAGGAAGTGTACTGTCACCACTTTTGTTCATTAATGTCTTGGACGAAATCACTAGGAAAGTTGTAGAGAGAATCGGAGAAGAATGTATGAAAATAGTGTTATTTGCAGACGATCTTTTGGTGTGGGGAGAGGAAGAAGAAGAGGTGCAATCTCAAGTTGATGTGTGGAGTGTGGTGGCAGGAGAATATGGTCTGGTGTTAGGAAGTGGCAAGATTGAAACAATGCTGATGACACGAGATAAAGCAAAGAATGTCAGGATTCTACTAGGAGGACAGATTTTAAAGCAAATGGAGAATTTTAAGTACGTGGGGAGTAGGCCTGTAGTAGCATGCGATGGAAGGATTTAACCAGAGATGGGAAGAAGGACGCAGCAAGCTGTTGGGTTATTCCAATCTAGGCCTATCCGAGATCTCATTTGGAACAGAGAAGTACCAAAGAAGTGCAAGGTTACCATCTACCAGACCTACTTTGTTCCAATACTGACATATGCAGCAGAGACATGGAATGTGACAACAGTGGATGAGAGCCTTGTGCAGGCTGTAGATATGAAGTTTTTGAGAAGCTTTGTAGGTAAGACTAGATGGGACCGAATACGGAATGAGGATATCCGAGATCAAGTAGGCGTGAGGAATTTAATGAAGCGAATTGAAGAGAGAAGATTAAAGTGGTTTGGACATGTGAAAAGGATGGAAGGAGCGAGAAGGATGATGGAATTGGAAATTCCAGGTAGGAGACCAAGGGGCAGACCACGACAACAATGGAAGAATAGTGTGAGAAAGGATGCAGAACAGCGAGGAGGAGACTGAATGTGGTGGAAGGAGAGGAGTGGTGGCAGGACAGAAGAAGATAGAGAGGCCTGTCTTCAATGCCGATCCAACGCAGACTTGGACGTGGCAACAGATAATGATGATGATTATTATCTTGAATTTTTAATGAAAAAAATGAAAAGCACATTGGAGCAATTCTATCACTGGCTACATGTACTCTATAGGCCTAGGCCTCAATAGAGATGTGCAAAAAAGTTTTTTTAAAGTTTGAAAATTCGCGCCTTTAAAATAAAAATTCATGATTTTTCGTCATTTACCAAAAAAACAATTTGATAAT
This sequence comes from Sweltsa coloradensis, assembly GCA_024449915.1. Classification (NCBI taxonomy): domain Eukaryota; kingdom Metazoa; phylum Arthropoda; class Insecta; order Plecoptera; family Chloroperlidae; genus Sweltsa; species Sweltsa coloradensis. Next base: position 22,314 of record JAMZAV010002675.1, read on the forward strand.
GCACAACTACTAAGAAGCTTTGCAAACGCTTTTTCAGGCGCGTTGCTGGATGAGCGTAATTTTTTTTAAAAAAACAAAAAAAGCGTAGAACTGCGATTTTCACGAGAATTTTTTTTTTCGATTGCGCTCAAATTTTACACCAATATATCAATTCACAAAATTAAGGTTCTGTATAAAAATGGTTACAATCGGATAAAGCATGTAGGTGTTATCATCAAAGAAATGTCAAATAAAAAAACGTTAAATTGCGATTTTCATGAAAAATTATTTTTTGACTGCACTCAAATTTCACACGAATATATTAATTCATAAAAATAGGTTCTGTGAAAAAATCATTACGATCGGATAAAGCATGTAGGTGTTACAAGTCGAAGAAATTTTAAAAATCAAAAAATCGTAAAAATGCAATTTTTATAAGAAATAATTTTTCGATTGCGCTCGAATTTCACACGAATACATAAATTCATAAAATTAAGATTCTGTGAAATAATCATTGCATTTGGATAGCATGTAGGTGTTATTAATTCAAAGAAATTAAAAAAAAAAATAAAAAATAATCGTAAAATTGCGATTTTCATGAGAAATAATTTTTTGATTGCGCTCAAAAACGTGGCAGTTCTTGGTTCAGAGATTTCGAAGGCCTCCATAAAATTTCTTCGCAATTGGAGTATCGGTTGAACCGGAATCAAGCTAACAGACACAATAATACAAACAGAAAGAAAGAAAAAAATAATTCCAGATTTTTTTCTCCAGTGTAGTGAAATAGAATCTTCGCTTCGCTCGCTACGCTCATCCAAAAAAAAAAAAGAAGAAAAAAAGACTGGTTTTAATTATCAGTATCACAAATTCCAAGATCAGTTTTAATTTTAAGCTCAAATTCAGCTTTCAGTTTTCATAGTTTCAGACAGTTTTCACCAGGATTAATTTCGACTACCCGGCACCTCCACCAAAATTATGAAATTATGCATTTTTTGTGTATACGTTAAGGTTGCCGTTCGATGTGAAAATCATGATCGATAATTGGAGGCATCGAATCGATTATCATATCAAAATATATATCGATATCATAGACCCAAATCGATTATCATATCAAATTCCCAATTGAGCCTAGGAAGCAGGAAAAACGCAAAATCGTAACACTAATACAAGAGATCATTAAGGATTGGAATGTTTAAAAAATAAAATTGAGGGCTAAATTTCAATTACACAGCCTTTATTTTAATACGTCTTGACTTGCATCAGGTGTCACTGTTTACATGTTCCGACAGTACGCGCATCTAGCGAGCGAGAGATAGCAAGATGCTCATCGACATTCCAGCTCACAGCCTTATCTCCTCCCGACCTTCTCGTCGTCGTTCTTTGAATAAAAAAACTGCCACACTTGACTCATCTTGTTTGGCAGCGTCAGAAGTAATGGCAAAGGACGGAAGAAACATCACGAATTCAATATAATTGGGCTGACTGACGCTAGAGAAGTTCACGCCACAACATGTCGAGCCGTAGGCCTACTGAATACATCGCGATCGGGCCGGGCGATGTTTTCGTATCACCTTGTATCGCGCTGCGAGCGCATGCGCACTGGCGGCGGTGGGCGTGGCGTTATACTTGAGCAGCTATTGGCTACTCCGACAACCAATCGGCGCGTTGATACGACAGCGCGGCATTTTCAAGCACGGCAAACCGCGAAAACATCGATGTCACTATTCAAATCGATAATCATATCAAAAAACTTGAATCGATTATCATATCATATTACTGAAATCGATAATCGATTGATATTTCGATTATCGACGGCAACCCTAATATAGGCCTACGTATAATGTCAATATTTTGATATGAAGTATTTTGAGCTTATTCGCATATTAACGATTATTACGATCTCACAATCGCGTTGTATAACCCGGCACCTCCACCAAAACCTTTTTAAAAAAATTGTTTGAAATTTCGTGACCTAATTCGCGTTTAAAGACATTGCTAATTTCGCCACTATTTTGCGGTTTCAACTAAATTATCGCGAATATTCACGAATTGGAAATTGGTACCATTCAATCACTATTCAGATGATTCATGTGCAAACTGAATTTGAAGGAATTATAGCAAATTTTAAAAAAATGCGAATTTCGTTCTCACCATTTTTGTACCATCAGCAAAATTTAAAAAAATAGTTTTGATTTCCTAATTGAGCCAGGTTTCAAAGCCATTCACTATATTGACTTGGTAGCATATTTGGGAAAATAGAAAAACGCAGTTGAATAGCCTTGATCAGAAAACTGGCTTCTTAAGTCCAGCCTAGGCCTACCTGTAACATACTATATGGAGCTACATCAAAATCAATTTTGATTCAATTGACTCAACGTAACGACCCCAAGTGTGAAATGAAACTTACCGGAGCAGATACTGAGGTGGCCATCGAGTTGACCGTCTCTGGTGGGCACGGAAGACTGCTTCGGTGGGCGGCAACGGACGGAACTCTGGTGGGCACGGAAGACTGCTTCGGTGGGCGGGAACGGCCGGAAGCACAACCAGGTCTGAAAATAAAGACATAACGAGAATATAAGATTTGTATGTAGCAAGCTATGTCCTAATAGTACAGAATGCATATTGCTATACCTAAAGCTACTTTGAAATCAAATGTTAGTTTTAAATTTGTGTGCCATGAGATCTGACCATGTGGGCAAGTGGCATGTCTACTTTAAGTTTCAGTTCACAGTTAAATTTGTCTAGGCCTACTTAGTTAGGTACGTGTAACTAGGGTGTCCAGATTTTCAAACCCAAAAAGCGGGACAAACTTCTGGCGGCTGTAGCTGGGATCTGGGGCGAAGCCCCAGCCGCCGGACGCCTTTTCGCCGAAGGCGACAAAAAATTTCACTCTACTACAATTATTTTATCATGTTTTAACTGAAAAATGGCAACTCGGGGGATAACCTTAATGGATAATTTTTATAGAAAATGTTGCTTTGCAGATCGTACAAAACACTTTGTCATTATCAGTCTCGTGTTTAACAAGATAAGGAAAGTCCTTCTTAACATCGTCATTGAAAACACACGTTTAGGCGGCGGTATTTTACACACTCACGCGTACGAGACGAAAAAACTATCTCGTAAAAGTGAGGTTATGAAGTAAAAATATGTTTACAAATCAAAATTAGCTTACCCCCTATTTAATTACTGCTAAAAATAATTATATATCGAATTGCGAATATATAATATTCTATCTATAGTTTCACGTGCTTAAGGAAGGCTCTTCGCGGCACGAGACTTCCACAAAGATATCAAGTGTTTTAGCAAAATATTGGCCTTTTCTTGTTGTTAAAAAATGTAAAAATAACAAGGATAAACAAAAAATAATAAAAATAATAATACAATCAGTTCTACAAGGGCGAAGTAGGCTTGCAAGCACTCTAAATTTGTTTGATATTTTTTTTCCTCACGACAGCATACGATCTGAGCAAGCAAGGACCCAAGGAATGTTTGTTTTGGGTGAATTATCAAATTAAAATATTAATATTAATGTATTTATTGTTATACTCACAGTTATGTTTTATCATCTTGCTCGGCTGCAAAACGACAAAAACTTCGTTGGGGCTCGGGACAATTCGTGTAACTGATGCCGTCAACCAACCCCACCCCCCCCTCTACACTCCGCCTGCTGATGACGCATTTATTCGTGCAAAGTCAAGGCCAGTAGAAAAGTGTATACAGAATACGCGTAGTCCATAAATTTACAGCAGACGAGCCACGAGCTACACGTGAAATCGGTATATTTACAAAAACGGGACAAAACAGCGTCCCGTGAACAGTTGTCGGGACACCGGGACAGGTCCCTAAAAAACGGGACTGTCCCGTTTTTAACGGGACGAATGGACACCCTACGTGTAACCTTAATTTACTTTATACTAGGAAAACGCTTAAGTCCCGCCGCGTTGTTGGATGAGCGTAATTGGTGCATTGAGCTGCCATGTGTTATGCAGATTTTCTGTTGTTCTGTGAAAAAATCATTACCAAGTTGAAGATATTTTTAAAATTAAATTAAATTTAATAAAAAATTAACTTAAATTTTTTTTTTTTTTTAATTAATCGTAATTTAAAAAAGGAAAGAATCGTAATATTGAAATTTTCATAAGAAATAATTATTCGATTGAGCACAAATTTTACACGAATATATAATTCATAAAATTAAGGTTCTGTAAAAAAATCATTACAATCGGATAAAGCATGTAGGTGTTATAAGCTGGAGAAATTTTAAAAATTGAAAAAAATCGTAAAATTGCGATTTCCGTAAAAAAAAGTTTTTTGATAACGCTCAAATTTCACATGAATATATCAATTCATGAAATTAAGGTTCTGTGAAAAAATCATTACAATCGGACAAAGCATGTAGGTGTTTTAAGTCGAAGAAATTTTAAAAAAATCGAAAAAAATCGTAAAATTGCGATTTTCACGAGAAATAATTTTTCGATTGTGCTCAAAAACGTGGCAGTTCTAAGTTCAGATACATCGAAGACCTCCATAAAATTTCATCGAAATCAATTAACATTGAGCACTAAAAAAATAAAGGAAAGTAATGAAAGTTGAAACTCACCTAAATGGATTACGTTGTTGTGTCGATCGTACAGCTAGAGGTAAGGTGGGCGGTGTTCCGACCACAAGCAGGTCTGAAAACAAACATAACGCACACGAGAATTAGTTTTTTCCAAGTTGTTGTTAAACCTGAGAGTATCAAGGAAGAATGCATCGAGGTTGTTTGAAATCAAATGTTTAGTCTGGAAGCTATGACCATAACATTAGATCCGACCGACCAGGTGACGTTGATTACTAGTTAATTGTTGAACATCCTAGATTTACTATTTAGTTATAAAACTAATAAACTAACGACTAGAAAGGACAAAAACTTTGAATTATGTTCTGATAATTATTTGAATTATTTACAAAAAATGACACAAGCCAGCTGTCAATGAACTCCATTAATGAACGTATTGAAACTTACCATGGTAAATGTGAAGAGAGAGACAGCTCAAAGCAGCTCCTGATGTACATCTCGAGGCAAGCTGCCAAACGTCAACTCAGGTGGGCGGCGCATCAGCCACAGAGACAACTGGGTACGGGGGGGGGGGGGGCACAGTAGGATTAATCAGGTTCACTAGAAAATGGTAAAATGATAGTTAAGCATTAGTATGTGATAGGATATTTATTTTAGATGTATAATTTACATTTTATCAGACAACAGATTTTACCATGAAGGGTAGTTAATTGCAGTTACCATGCAGAGTTTTGTGTATTTATCCTATGAGGCTATGATTGATGATTTATTTAAATAAATAATAATAATTAATAATATTAATAATTAATATATATAATAATAAATAAAATAATAAAATAATTTATAAATGATTTATTATATTGATGATTATGTGATATGAAAATGGGTGTGTATTTGTGGACTGAATCAAATATTATGTGGGTAATATGAATGTAAATGTAAATTTTTAATTTAGTTTCAAGTTACTGTCGTGTAAAATACCCCGAGCACCAGGGGCGCCGACTCTGTGGGTGCTCAGGGGCTGAAGCACCCCTCAGATTGTTTGGAGGGCAGCACCCCTCCAAATATTTAGAATCTAAATAAAAATTCGGTCTATAGGCCTATAGCCCTATAACAAATTGTTTAGCTGTCCTGTGGCATTTTCTTGATTTGCTAATTACAAATCTACCCCCCTAACATATAATGGTAGACTTTCCTGTAAATGCCTGAACAGAAAAGGGAATTTAAAAAATACATTTTTATATACGACTCCATTCTTTTCGTAAGACAAAAGCAACATCAGTGTCAATGTCCACACTCAATTGTAATGTAGGCCTACAATGATTAAATAAAATCAGTAACGGATACAGGACAGGAGGGAGGTGGGGCGATTGCTCCCCCCCCCCCCCCCACCTTTAGATTTTGTTTGAACGACCAATTACCATCACCTATTGTGTAATTTTTTATTTTTAAACGCGTTTTTAGGCCTTCGAAAGTAGTAAATTCGGAAATTTCCTCGTTTCGGCGATAAGAGAAACTTAAATAATAAATAAATAAATTGTATTTAGAGTCTACCCACTCAGTTATGTAACTGATTTTCAGTGGGGGACAGTAAATCAAAGCGACTAAGCCAACCCTGCAGGCCCCGACGCAATCGACGAGTGAGCGATAACCAACCAAAGATCGATATTTTGAATCGGAAATATAGCAATCAGTGGTATGGACAGTGCGAACACTCGCAATTCAACGCCAGAATCAACAAGGTCGATTCAGAACAACTCTGAATTTATTATGTGCTTCGTTGCTAGGACGGCTCCAAAGTCACCGTTTACAAACTCGTAAGAAGACACGAACTGATGGACTTAAGTCCAAATCAGAAGTTAAAAAACTTCTGACTTTGGCGGGAATCAAACCCTGGACCTTCTGCATTGGAAGCAGATACGTTAACAACAAGACCAACGAGCCACACAACAAACAAACAAACGGCTGGAACTTTCAAACAGACCCTGATTTTGCAAAATCACACTACCTCCACCTCCCAATAGATATGTGGATAGGTAGTTTTCGATTTAAAATTATATGCAAATCATTGAGAAAAAATCCCCCCCCCTCCCCATGAATCAGGACCAGATCCGCTACTGAATAAAATGAATCCAACTCATTACAATTAAAGGATAATTTCCTTCGAAATGTCAATGAAATATTTCAGCACCCCTCATGGGGAGAGGGTGGGCTACACGAACGAGCGTACTAGGTTCCAGCTACGCGAGGTCAAGGACGTACTAAATAAATAAAATATGTTGTCCTTTGTAAATCAGACTTTAAAACTGAATAGGACAGACGTTAAATAAATACAACCGCTTGGTAGTTCAGTAAAAGATTAACAATTACATATAGGCCCTACACACAAAATAGGGTGCATAATGGGTAGGCCTACTCCTTTGTTTGGGGGGGGGGTATCCAAATGCTTTTGCGATGTTTTGAAGGGGGTTAGGGGAGAAGTTGCGAATACCTACAAAACATACGCGCTCCCCCCCCGCCCCCTAGGCCTGTACAAAACATGGTAAAAAGCATTTGGACCCCCCCCCCCCCATCCGAACGAAGGAGTTCCCATAATTATTAATGTAGGGTACAGGACTAGTCCAGAAATAAAGTTAGGCCTACAACTACAAGCGTAGAACATTGGCCGGGAATATCGCCTAGCTAGCTGGATCCTACAGCCAGACAAAACAAGCTGCACAGATAAGAATTACAGCGTGCCTGCACAATGAGTCAGCCGCGACCAGGTTCGACCTACCCTGGTCTGGATGCGACGATGGAACTCGACTCGGACAGAATGAAAAAAGTGATCGTCCGTTTTAACATGGTTTTAATAATACACAGAGAGGCGGGTTTTTAACAAGGAAATCGTAACCAGTGAGGGCTATCCCTACAGCAAACAATAGCCTACAATCCTACGGTAGATACGTAGGGAACCGGTCAAATGAACTATGAAGGTCACTCATTCATATGAAGCTAGCCTAGGCCTACTTTTCAGTCAGTCGCATTATGCCTAGGAAAGTTTAGAAATTATCGAAAGTTATCACGTAGCCTACCGATAATTAAAATTGCTCGCGATTTGTTGAGTTCACGATATGCAAAAGAAAAACATGTAGGCAGGCGTAGGGCCGCGTGGAAATTATCAATATGAGTCATTTTACAAAATTAATAGTTTTCTTGGACAATAAGAATGGGTTATTAAACACAATGTAAATACAACTAAATATGCTGAGTGCTAATCAATGCAGTCTACATACAATAGATGGGGAAGTTACCTTGCTTGATGTGTGCTGGCTGGGTGGGTGGAGTAGGCCTACGTAGCAGAGCGGACTTGTGAGCTGGAACGCTGGCAGACAACTAGGCACTAGGCAGGCGCCGCGCGCGGAGCAGCCAACCAAGAGCCTATGACGTCACACGGAGGGGGGTGGGGGGTACATCTAAACCACTGTCATGTACGTACTGTACTGTAGGCACCGACATCAAGAAACAAAGTTCCTGTGTCGAGAAAATTAAAAGATCAATGGCATAGTTGTTTTTAATTTATTCGTTACAAACGACATTTTGGTCTTTGGATAAAATCAGTTGGTTTAATTTTATCGTATCTGGCTTTTGATTGGTTGAAAACGTCATCAAGATTGGCCTACAAAAGTACAATGATTGGTCGGTGCTGCGTCCTGTGACGCGTTTTTTTACCGCATTGTTCAAACAAGCACAATGGTTCGACTCCAGACTCCGCCGATAGTTCCCAAATTTTCCTAGGGCGGGAGCAACTCCCTTCGTAAAAAACTCAAAAGAACAACAGATTAGTATAGGCCTACAACTAGCTTTCTTATTAACACATTTTGTTATTATTTAATCAAAATTGCCAAGATGAACGAAAATGGCTTCAAAATTTGGGCTTTATGATCCCCATCAGGTTCGATTCCGGGACATCCCGAGAAATCAGGCAGCCCTGTGCGTCCAAACTTCAAATAAGATTATTCTACTATGGAATTATTTTGTTGATGTTACTGTCCCTGGTTCGAGTCCGGCCGACTCAGAGGTACCGAGGACAGGCCTACTAAGATGTTGGGGGGTGGACCTTCACAATCTTTAGAGGAGAGGGAGGCCGACCCCCCTGGACAGTATCAACAGGTCGGTCACAGGGTCAGGTGACTCTGTGGCCCTAGCACCAGGGTCTACGGAGGGGGGGGGGGGGGGCTTGCCCTCCCCACCCAGAGTCAAATGCCTGCCGCATGCGTAATATAACTAAAATTAAATCATTAAATCACAAATTTATTTTTGGTAATTTCTTAGAATAATGTAATCTCTTGAGTTGCCATTTTTCAGTTAAAACATGACAAAATTCCTGAAGTGTGGTAAAAAAAACGCCATAAAGGGCCTCTGGCAGCTGGGGCCAACTGGGGCTTCCCCTCACTTTATTACCTTGCCCCTCCTCTGCTCCCCCATTGTTTTTTGTCTGGCGCCGCCACTGACAATGTCCTCTAAATGGCTGTACACACTGTCCAGATAAGACCAGTACACAACTAGATGTGTACCCCTTTTCTGTGTTATCTGCTGTACAGTCCTAGCAATGGTCCTAGCAACAACTGGAGGGGTAGCTTTCTCTTGTTGCCAGGGTCTTGGTTCGACTCTAGGGTAATACATGGCCAGTATGTGGCAGCAGTAGTGACAGTAGTTCACCCAGCAATGTAATTGTTTTAGGTAGAGCTCTATTATTTTTATTATGAACATAAAGCTTCAATATCCCCAAACATGATAGTTGACATTCAAATTGACACATTTGAAAACTGGGATGTATGTTGGCTTGGACAGGAGAGGGGACCGGAAATAAACAATGGAAGGAGGAGGCTGAAGCTGAACTTATACCACCGACCTAATTTGTTCCCCGTTTTGTACTCGTAGGCAGGACTGGTGTTTTCAATGTACAGGGGCAAGCTTGCTTTGCGTTGTTAATCGTCGTTCTCTAGACAATTTTAAGTTTTTTCATAAAATCGTTAATAGTAATCTGCGATCTCCATTAAACAATCTTTTCTCCCTACATGAAGCCTACCATCCCGCCTAACCAGATAGACTCAACTGTTTCATTTACCTATTCTTCGCCTGGAAATCATCAAACACTCCCTCTTCTACCGACTACCCTTCACCTACAATTCACTTGCTACACCCACCCTAGACATTTTTTCAACCCATCGGAGTTCACGTAAAACCTCTTATTAGCCAGGCCTAGCCAGGCACGTAGGAAGGGGGGGGGGATGGGAGGAATTTACCCCCCCACTTTTCACACTGACCCCCCACTTCTGTAGTAAATATGCACTTACACTTATACAATTCGACAGTCACCTTGGTAAAACGAATATATTTGCCTGTATGATTCGTCATTACATAAAAAAATTAGGTTGAAATTTATTCAAATGGACCACTTCACGTTCATTTTTCGAGTTTTTAGATTGCAGATTGCTATAGAACATTGTTTACAGAGTCCGAGTGCAGTTAAAACATGACGAAATAACTGTAGTATGGTGAAAAATTTTTTCGCCTTCGCCGAAACGGCCTCTGGCGGCTGGGGCTTTGCCCCAGACCCCAGCTGCCACACTCAAAACCTACTGATGGATTTGACCCCCCCACTTTTCAAAACGTTCCTACGCGCCTGGGCCTAGCTATTTTTGTTTTGTTCTGTTTTTGCTATTATGTATCATTCATTATTCATGGGCCCTGTATTTCTTCTGTGTTATCATGTTTAGTTTAAGTGAGTGTAAGTTAGTTAGTAATGTTATTATGTTAACAATGCACAATGTAAAATGGCCTATGGCTGTATTTGTGTCTAGTTGAATAAATAAATAAATCAATCAATCAATCAAGATATCAGAATAACATAGAAATTGGGTATACATCTAGTTGTGTGCTAGTCTTATCAGATCTGGACAGTGTGTAGCCACCGTCTCAAGGTCAATCAAGTTGATGAAATGGCGTTGATCCGCGGGTGTTCACACTGTCCATACTACTGATTGCTATATTTCCTATTAAAAATATTGATCTTTGGTTGGTTATCGCTCACTCGTCTATTGCGTCGGGGCCTACAGGGTTGGCTTGGTCGCTTTGATTTACTGTCCCCCACTGAAAATCAGTTATACAACTGAGTGGGTCGACTCAAAATACAATTTATTATTTATTATTCATAAGGCACAGAAAACAATATGACAGCAGAGATCTTTGGTTTAAGACTTTCCTAGTGGGTGGTTGCCAAGTAAAGAACTTTCTGCCTGGCAACAATTCACTGTTCAGGGTCACATTCTGTTCCCCGGCAAGTATGAGTTATGACCCATGATGATCAATGGTGCATGGGCAGTGAGAAGAAATAGTTCTGCATCACATACAAGACTCAACTCTTCTTTTCTGTGCCATGGAAATTCTGTATCAACAATTTTGTGACGAGAGTCGTTTAATGATTGTCACATGTTACATTCCCCCTTTATCCAAATGGATTTGACCAATGCAATTGGAACAATGAAAAACAGAGAAATTGCGGAGTAGTGAAAATAAATCAACAACTTGAGCTTAGAAGGTTTCATATTTATGTGGTTTTGCTGTACACACAGACACAAAACAGTTTTAGTACACTAGTATTTGTTCTCTTATGAAATCATGCCACAAGTTTAGGAAGTATCGGGACCAGTAGCCCAAGATAACACAAAGACAGCTATAGGAAGAAGCGAGACACGATACGATACAGAAGCGGATGTTTACACAGCTAATATTGTACATTTTACATGGTAAACCTGTCTGCACAAGCCAATCTGTCCAGGGTTGTCCGACTGTGACCCGTCACATCTAGTAGTGCTCTCTGGGTTGTTATATCTGTGTCATGTGGCGCGTCTGCTGCCAACGAGAGACAAATATAACACCTACACATATACTTTATAATAATATTAATATATGGATCAAGTTTGAATGAGCGTCAAGCCAGTTTCTCAGCCTTGATCAGCCTCAGATCCCGTTCCGTCTCTGTGCGAGATGGCCTAGACCTTGCGTAGAACAACCAAGATCATAATTGCATCATAGCCTATTTTAATACCGGACAGACGGGATGACAGAGCATCGGGACAGACGGGTTGACAGAGCATCGGGACAGACGGGTTGACAGAGCATCGGGACAGACGGGTTGACAGAGCATCGGGACAGACGGGTTGACAGAGCATCGGGACAGACGGGATGAGCTGCTCCTTCGGTGACATAGCAGACAAGTTAAAACTACTCATCTTGACGACAAGGTTTGCCAGTTCGTGCGTATAACACACCCAGCTACCGCGTGTTTGCCCTTCAGCATCACACACAATATTTCAAGCCTGGACAAACATTTCTCGTTTTGCTTTGCTCGACACATGGGTCGAAAACCCTTCTACTCACCGACAGAGTAGCTTGTGAAGGTCGCGCAATCAAGTCGACGCCACTTGACTAGAATTGGGTTGTGCATAACAAGTTATCTTGGTAATCGTAAGCGTGCGCATCAGGCCCGGCCCACGGCAGGGCTGGTTGGAACTAGCCACGAGGCCTTAAATATTGCAACTTCAGAGATTAAAAGCTTTCTTTTAGGTGCAGTCCACATAGTAATGTAGGTACCCAGCACAAAACAGGTTCTAATGGTTAATAATACTTTATGTGTGGTAGACAGCTTCCCAGTGCCAGTAAGGTATGTATCTTGTATACGTTAAATAACTTTTTGGGATTTTGCCCATTCAAACGCTCATGGCCTTATCGAGATCCAAGGTTTCTACGTACTAGTGACAACTGTGCATGAATACCTTAAATTAATCATAGCAATTTAAAACAAATAGCAGTTTGCTAGTTGCAGAACTTATTAACCTGGATATAGTAAATTATATTATAAATTACAATTTTTTAAACATTAACCAAGGTCATCTTTACTTTTTAAACGAATAGTATTTCCGAGCTATTTTGGCTACATCCTCAGACTGAGAGAACCTTAACAAGTAGCTTCAACATATTGTTTATCTTAAGAAGTAGCGTCAACATATTGTTTAACCTTAAGAAGTAGCTTCGACATATTGTTTAACCTCAAGAAGTAGCTTCGACATATTGTTTAACCTTAAGAAGTAGCTTCAACATATTGTTTGTAATAAAAATATTAAGTACCTTGGTTAATGTTAAAAAATAATATGTGTAATTCTAATTACTAATTAAATATATCTAGGAAGTTAGGCAAAATCATTTCTACTGCCATACTGAATTATCATTATATTTATATCAGAATCCATCATCCACTTCCAGGAAGCTGCAAGATGCATGCATTAGTACAGTATGTGGTTCTTTTAACATGTTGTATATTGTTACGTTCACACTTCTAAAAACAATGTCGTGTATAAATGATCAATAATTTTTGTTTGTGGTAAAAGAGCTGTAAAAACACGTTTCCAAATTGCGCACACAAGTCGCGCGGGGCCAAGTGCGCACGCCGCTAACTGTAAAAACACGCACACAAGACAGGTGATGGCTGAAAAGCAAGAAGCAGACAGTAGAGGCTTTACAAACCACTGTTTAACAAAAAGCAGCAATACCAGAGCTGTGTGTATTTAAATTGACTACCGTACTACTTCTATTGGTTAATATCAAACAGTCTATCTATGTCGTATCTAAAATGTAAGAATGTTGGAATGTTCCACACACTATGTGGATCACACAGTGCACCCTTCATTGTAGTATAGTTTGTCACAAAAATAAAAATCATGTACAAAATAATTACACGTTCTTTAGAGCACTTTGTTCAGATATTCCACATAGTATTTCCAAGCAATATTACATGGCTTACAGTAGAGCATAAATTTACCCATCCATCCGTCAAATGATGACGTTGACATCAAAGTTGAGTACCGTCAAGTCAACTGAACCTGTCTCTAATCCAATTTATCAACATTTTCATTTTCTCATCTTGACGGATTGTTAAAACTACATTTTACTTTTAGAATCATAAACAGGTAACATGCGCTCTACTGTAACCATTTGTGACGTGGTTCAAATTGAATACCGTACATGGCGTAGGTATTACTGTAACAACAGGAACTTCTATTTTCATTAGGTACCCAACTCACTTGTGCAGCATTTAAAAAACAGCCCATAAAATCAATCAACAAAAGCGAAATGTATATTGACTATACTCTTCTACTTGACAATAGTAGGCCTAGTGGCTTTACAGTTTACATATCAAAATTTGTTACCTAGAAATCGAAAGTCTCGTTCGAGTGACTACAGAATAAATTTCTTACCTACTTGAGACATTTTACACATGCATATTATCGTCAGTTCAGTACATATTTTAGAAATTCAACAATATTACTATTTCCAAACAAAAACATTTTTTAAAGTTTTCTGTAACATTGTTCAGAAAACTAACCCTGATCAATGGAAGGGCAAATTGGTTCTTAAAAACCCCAATTATTTTAAAACGAGTTTCACTCGATAACTACAGCAAACAACAAGTATTGTCCACACAATGAGGGCCGTAACAAGTACGTTAATAGTTGCAACCCCTTCTAGGGGGAAATGTCAATAACAAGATAAACAAACTGTTTTGTAATAAAACTCTGCCTTATAAAAAGTAATACAATTGCAGAAAATGCAACCACTATTTAGTGTTTTCTTTTATTACATACAATTTTAATTTGGGATATATAATGTTAAAATGTTTTTCAATATCAATAACGGTATAATACACCCAAAAGTACTCGCATCTATCACGATTTGCAGTTTTAAAAAACAATGGAATAGAGAATCATAGTCAAGGTATACGAGTGAGCACGGTTTATATTGTTGAGCTCATCACGGAGAAAATAAATAGAAACACTTTCCTACCGACTACACTTTCTTTGGATATAAACTCATGGCGCTAGAGCCAACTACTGCGCTGGCTCGGGACAGGTGAAGAGAAGGATTGGCAGGTGTTTGATGTGCGTCTGCCACTGAGCCGACAGCTGGAAGAACTTTATCCCCGACCACTCGGTACCATCAATACTGACTGTCAACAGAAAACAGCAAATTAAATGCTGGAGGAAACAAGGGCAAAACAAACATATTTTTTTAAATATTAGGATCATATTTAAATAAAATCTCTCACTATCGCTCTCGCCGCAAGATAAGCCTGGGAAAGAAGATAAGCCCTTGAATAACAATCCTATGCACTGTGATTACGGATTCCGTAAATTGTTTGAAACATGATATTATTTAATGCACTATTTATATACACATTCTTTTCCCACACGTACTACTGGCCATGCAGAAGTGAGTTGGAACAAAACGTTCAAACGTGTATCTTATTCGCGCATGACACCGCTCTGTGTGCCACGCGATATATTGACGCCTCTGTCTCGCTCGCACTCGTAGGCATGGACGCTCGCACTCGTAGGCATAGACCCTCTCTCTCGCGGTCGGTCAGACGGAAGGCTGACAAAACACGGGAGCACGGCTGGTAAAATCATATCTTACGTAGCTAACGTATGGTGGAAAATAAATCTCATGGTGGGAAGGAAGTACACTTTTCGACCTTCGACCTTACTGAACAGTTAAGTGATTCATTAATGCATGTACAACATCTACTGATCTTGACGCAGCTATATGTTATCTCTCTCCCTCTCCGCTGGCCCACACCACACTACCAAGGCTGACGACCTTGAAGCAACCGCTACATCACTGACGCACTTCTCTTGCATCTGGCCAATCCCCCCCGCCCCCTTGAGGGGCAAACTTAGTGTGAGACGACATAATGGCTGCAGTAGACGCACTTCTCTCGCATCTGGCCAATCCCCCCCCCGCCCCCTTGAGGGGTAAACTTAGTGTGAGACGACATAATGGCTGCAGTAAAGTACCCAGACAGATAAAGAACACTTGTGGTGAAACACCACTGGATGGCAGGTTCATAGATATTGAACTATAATTGGCTAGATCAGCAGTCATTGGTCCACTTCCGTGACAATTTGAAGCCATCTTGAATATGGAAGTTTGCATGTTAATCAAATGGGAGCGATTTGTAACCCAAATAGTTCTCAAGATTGCGCCAGGTTGACAGGTAAGCATACTAGCCTTTAACATCAAATTATTACTAAATTCCCTTATGCAATAACTTCTTATTGTTTCTGTTTGTTAAATATCATGCTGCACAAGCTAAAACCATATCAAACAATCCAGTAAAATATTAAATGCATTAAAAAAGCATAAATTAAAACGCCAAATCGCCATTTTGTTCATGGCAGATTGACTCTTCAATTTGCTACGCTCGCGCCTGTGCGGAGGTATTGGAGACTGCGTATCTAGCCCACAATAGGTGTTTAATATCAATGGGTAGGTTGTCTAACATCAATAGAAAACCAAGTCAAACGACGATAACGATAGGGTGACCAGACGTCCCGGAAATTCCAGGACAGTCCCGTTTTTTTGTAATGTGTCCCGGTGTCCCCAAAAAGTTTTTGGGGACACTGTTTTGTCCCGGAATTTGAAAATGCCCATGTTTCAGCAATCTTACCAATACGCCAGTGGAGTTTGTATTGCTCTCATTGGCAATGCCTCGTCTCTACGTCTACTAGTAGAGTCGGGCGCGTGTTTTGCCTTGTCAGTCAGTGCCTGACCTTGAGTGGGGTGTGTTTCGTGTTACAGTCGTGATCCTCTATTTTCATTGCGCATGTCACAGTGCAGTGCCTCGGAGAAGAACGTGTGGTTTTTGTTTCCGTTTCAATTGCGATTGCAGTAGGTACAGGTGAGATTATTGTGATGGGTAAACGAAAATGTGTTTTTAATGACGATTTGCGAAAAGAATACGCATTTCTAGCTCGCTGTGATGAAAGTAATAGCAAGGTTAAAATATGTACTCTCTGTTGCGCGGCCTTTTCAATCGAACACGTGGTCTCAGAAATAAATGCCTTGTGGACGAACAATAAAAATAGGCTTAAAGTCAAAAAGCAATTAATTAATTGTTAAATCAATCAATGTGAGTGTGTTGACGTGTCTTGTACGGACTTTTATAGCCTTTTGCTAAAAAATATAAAATTATTGGAGTCGATTCATTCATCGAGCATAGTGATTCTTCTACTCCACTATGCGACACTGATGCAAGCGACAGTCTGACCTTGGAGCCTCAGGCTCAGGCATCTACGTCGTCACAGTTCGCTTGAAACCCATCTTTGCGCGAAACGATGCAGTGCGGGGTGGGTTTTCGCATTCTTTCTGCCCGTTAGTCATCACAAATAACTTGTTGTGAAGGTAGTTATTAATAATCTTGACTGTAAAATTCAGGTAAATAAAATCAATAACACGCATTTAAAACGTTGTAAAACTGCTGTTAGGTAGCTTTTAGGGCAATCTGAAAATGTACCCACTCCCCAATGTGCCCTATGACTTTGTCCCGTATTTTTTATTTCAAAATATGGTCACCCTAGATAACGAGACAACAATATGACGGTTTATCGATTTATCACAATATTCAGTGCAAAATAATATTGGATGATTATTATTGCAATATGTCTCGTATCGTATCAATATATGATACCATCGGTATATATCGATATACGATTATGGTGCGCAATACTAATAAATAAATATATGTAACTAGGGGTGTCAACGATTACGATTAAATCGATCCGATTAATCGATTATTAATCGAAAACGATTAATCGATTTTTTTTTACAAAAAAATCGATTTTAAATTTTTGCGCTTTTTAAAATTTAGTTTTCAAGATCCGCCGCCTATTACCCGCGAGAAACGTTTCCGTACATTACGTTTTCCCGCCAAATATGCCGTGATACCGCCGATTTAATGTCTTGCTCGCCCGTGAGATACGTTTCCATCAATTTCTAGCACGCGAGATTGTTCCCGAACGTCGCAAAATACATAGTTCGTACCAGCCTTGCCTTGTCATCATGTGCGCATGCGCTGGCCGTGCAAGGTCGGAAAGAGTGGGCGGAGTTATAGCTGCATTCTGTTTAAGCGTTCCACGCGGCGTAGTTGGCGCGGCAGCCAATAAACACAGTAAACGCACTCAACGCGCCTGAAACGCCGAGCAGTTGCACCTTTACGTAACATGGCGTCTTGAGTGTGACAAAAGTGATTGCTCTGGTGTTGTGTTTCGGCCTTGGCCAAGAGTTTTGACAACATGGCATCAAACAATTGAATTTGATCACCGCATTGATGCCAATTTCATCTCGTATGCTTTATCTATCCCTCCACTGCCTCTTGATTATGCTCCCGAGTCCCGACTGTCTTCTTCGAGATTGTTGTGCGTGCTCAAGGGGAAACGTTATCTGTACCGGGCGCGACGTATGCGTACTTTTCACAGCTATTATTCAATAGTGTTTAAAGTTTTTAACGGAAAGGATTTCGGATGCGCTCTTATCGATTATATCCTACAACTAGGCGGAAAGTTCGGCTAACCTAACGAAAGTACACAGAGAACTTTGGAGAAAATAGGCTGCATACGTCGCGACCGGTACAAATAGCGCTTTCCGTGCTCAAGTCCCCGCCACGGCGCCGATGCGAACTCGTGCCTTGCGCGGGCGATTCAAACTAACCGAAACCAGACCGAAGTTTGAAAGAAACTTGCTACTATACCAACATTGTACAAAACGATTAAAATCGATTAATAATCGATTATGGAGGTGAAAGTAAATTCGATTATCGATTATAATAATTTAATCGTTTGACATCCCTATATATAACAGATGAAAAAATGTCGGAACTGTTTTGGACTTTTGGCCAAACAGGGCCTTGCACACTTGATGAGAGATGACTATAACCAGTTACTTTAATACTAGTGATGACATTAGGTGGTAAATATTGGAGTCGACTAAGGAGTCTTGGGAATCAACTCCTCGATCAGCAATAAAAATAAGGGAAAAGTGGTTAGCCTTGACCAATGCTAAACAGTAAACACCCTCCTTGGCCGAATTATTTCTAGGCGGGAGTAAAAAACAAACAACATGTTTTGGCAGTAAGTAACAATACTTTACTGTTTGTAAGGTTGGCTTGGTATTAAACAGCACAATCTAGGTTAGCTGACACAATATCTGACACCGCAACCTACTTTTGAAAGAATCGACCTCAAAAGGAGTCGGGTAGGAAACAAGTACCTGATATTCTATTATGACATCGCTAATTATTACCCTCCTACATGATAGGAGGGACCAAACAGCCGGGTGTGGATAGAGAACCCGACAGCTTGTCTGCTTGGTGACTGCGAGATCTTCAAGATTCATAGATACCTACGAGTATAACAACATAAGAAATACGTTATGGTATGTTGAAATTATTATTTACTACAATTCAGAAATTTAAAAAAACCGCCCAACCGGGATTCGAACCACGGGTCTCCCACATTCCAGGTGAGCGTCTTGTAACGGGTCGCCTTGCCCCCTCTGTCCTAATTAAATTTTTCGCAATTAATTTCCATAAATATGTAAATTAATTAGCCATACAAAATAAATCATCATCTTCAATGATAATTTATTGTTATTATAATATATTTTAATGTGAGATAATAAGTCTAGGAACCAGGGATTGTGTCCTAAACAGGGGCATAATTTCCGCCAGGTTAAATGTCGTTTGACCTTGGCTGGCAAGAGAGCTAGTTGGCGATGTTTCAGTTGAAGCCTTGTCAACCCAGTTCTGAGAATCGAGAGAGTTGAAGTCGATTCTTAGCGGGAAATTTCAGATGCACCAATGAGAGGGGTGTATTCGACGACGGTGTGGCAAGTGCGGATTGCAGAGGTTGCAACGCTGTGCACTTGTACCGTTAGTTTTAGCTGTGTGCAACGAGCAGCTGAATCTGGAAGGAAAGATGCTAGCTTGTTAGTGGTGCAGACGAAGGCACGCCGAGCGCTGACCAATAGGGGCTGCGTATAGTCCAGTCATGCGGCGCAACCTGTCGTTTTGCAAGCCAGGGAAGCTAGCCGACCTCGGGAGCGAACGAGAGGCTCGTTCACTAGTGTTTGGTATCGAGTTGAGTATACAGGTGCTTACCTACGTGCGCGCTTCGACACAGTTCGTGTGCAATACCGCGTAAATAGCCGCAATGGCAGTGATTATTCGAGCCAGAAAGAGGCCCAGGGAACATGTGAGTGTGTTTTAGGCATTTTATTTCAATATCTATTAAAAATCCGCGGAGTTTGTGGGAGGAAGAGAACCACGCCATGTGGTAGCCCAAACCCGTACACCATGCCGACCACGCTGTTCCTTTGGTCCACTCTACACCTTTCAGGCCTTACCAAACCTATCTAAATTAATCCTTTTTGAAATATCAAATAGGAAATTTGAATAAATCCATCCTTAAATTCGATGATACTCGAATTTCCATCTGGATCTGACCACGTGGTAACACGGGGAGATCACAGGACCTACACCACTTGCACCTACTAGGTCCATCTCCTGTTGGAGATTTTCATTGTTTTGTGTCCTGTTGATCCTCCCCATGTCCATACCATAATAACCAACCCCGTTGGATCGCCCACACGAACCAGTACGTGAGGAGAGGGAAGTGCCGGATAGTCCACTATCCGACGAGCAGTTCGGGTCAATCCGCCTACTTGGGATTTCGACGCCGACGCGCAACCGGTCCGCCTTCCAAAACAAGGGACGCCGACGCCAGGTTTCCGCCTCAAATTCAACTTTTCCCTCCTAACAACTACGCTTCGTACACGTGTGAAATACGCATCGTCGACAACAACCATGCGGTCAGCATGCAGCAGGACAGTGTTGAGTACTAAATTTAATTAACCATATCAGGCCTTATCATGTATCAATAATGAATGTATATTCTAAATGGGGTTTTTTCTTGTTTACCAATGCATTGGAAGTTAAAATCGAGTCAATTGTTCAATACTGTATCACATGTTATCTAAGTTTTCATTATACTACGGAATTCCAACCTTTACAGTGTACGAGTGCATTGCCCGGAATGTCCTTCACAACACCATTTAATTCCTTTTACATATCTCAGGCCCTCAGCCAACCTATAAAATCAGAAAACCCTAGATTTTAGACACTAGATTAAGCAGGTGCGCCAGCCATCCAGGACGTACGGCGGGAGCAGCCAGCCGCGCCCACCGTTGTGGAAGCTTGGAGTCCTGTGAGCCGAGTGTACCCTGAAGGACAAGGTTTTTTCTTACAGTGCACACAAGGTAGTAAGTACATGTCATTGCATTGTAAGTCGCGACGAATCGAACCCTTCCCATATCAATTACAAACCAAATTTGAAACTTTGCGCAAAAATAAAATTCAAAAATTCAAAAATATATTTTTAAAAATTCTCGGGGGTCGCCTATTATTCAAAATGCCTCGGTCTAACTCCAATCGGAGACACTGGTAGTAACAGTGGGATTAAAGTAAGGTCAGCAACAAATAAAATTCAAGACTGATTCAACGTTAAACCAAAATGACACAATAAACAACAGAATAACAAACCTGTGAAGATGTTAGATCTGCCCTGCCAAGGTCTCAGCTCAGTTGGTCTCGCACGGAATAGGCCTAGCAATTAAATCATACAGCTTAATGAACTAATGAATCAGGAAGAGGGGTTTCTCTATCTACCAAATGACAAGTATTAAGATTCCATTGAAATTAAGAGATATAATTGATATTAGGGTTATTCCAAAACAAACAATTACAGGATATACGATAGCCTGCCTGCCTAGATCAGATCTGACTCAGGTTAGATACCCCTATGGGTGAGTTCCCTTAAAAACCAAAATATTAGAATTAGTTAGTTGGCCAAAACATTTAGGCAAGATATTATTTTAGATACTCATCGGTTATTGTGTACTCCAGTTCGCTGATTTGAAACAGTTCGGTTGCGATGCGATAGGGAGGGTTTGATGTGTCGCACGGAGGGTAAGTGTGACGATGATGATGATGATACATGTCGATGTCCTAGACTTCTGTGGCGTTGGAATAGACGGGCGCAGGACTCGCTTCCTGTCGTTGAATTGGTCAGCTACTTGCCGGCGTCGAGGTCCTTGGAACGCATCCCGGTCAGGTTTGTCGTGGTCGACAAACAACCTCGCATGACACGAGATCCAGCATCATGAACACACTTGGGCTCTAACTATGAAGAATCCTTGTGGAAAGCCGTTCCATAGCCAAGGTCGAGAATCGATTTAATTGAATCCACGGACTAAGTCAACGCTTCATCCTATAAATTGCGATCTATCGATCACATGTAAAATGCAGAAGGTTCAACAACACTTTCGCGACACCTCTTCCCGGTACGGGCTCTCGCGACCGTGGAGTATCTGCGACTCTCCAACACCGTCTCCCCGACACGACTGTCCTGCCCAAAACTCCCTCCTCTCACAAATTCGCACTATGATGTCACTTTTACCCATGAGCCTCTCTGTTCGTAACTTTCATGTAGGGTGCACCTTACTTAAAACAAATACCCACACTATAGTCGGTTGACATGTTATCACTCTATTTTTGATGATATTTTAAAAGAACTATAGTGAAATCTGAACGTCCTATACATGACTTTGTTACAACTTGTGGCTGACTAAGCGTCGTAAAACTTATAGTTTATGTCTTCCTGTACGTGACAAAATAGTGTTTTAGAGCCGTCAGACTGGCGCTGACCGTTCAAGCCTAATTAAATCTCAATTGCTTTTCGACCATATTTGGGCCGGTGAGACCGAAATATTGCGAAGGCTCTCAAGGAAGTTATGAGTAATCATTAAATGACATTCTTATAATTTTAGTATTTGCCTCATTAAGGTACACTTGAATACTGAATTAACTTATAATAGACATATAAAATATATAGGAAAAGATGGTGGTAAATCGTTATGTTACAATGATCCCTCAAGTTTTTGTAGGCAATTGCACACAATTTACTTCAAAAACTTACTAGTTATATTGAAGGCACCGTTATCCATAAGTTACAAACATTGCATGAGTCACTTCATTGAATATTGACCATATATATGTTACTTGACCCCAAAACTTTAAAAACTGTAGACCAATGGAAAATTTTTTATTTAGATGTGTATATATATTTATTTATTTATTAATATATGATTAGATTTAACATTCAAAATAAAAACCTACAAGTTCAAATACTCTTAGTGTGAATGCACTCTAACATGATCTTAGTATGAGCAGACTATAGACCTCAGCTTGCCTTGTTTACATTTAGCTATGTGGAGTTCCGTCACGCGTTTAACTTCCCTCCCATAACTCTCAGCTGGTTGTATAGGTCGTGTTCTTTACGATCTCTTACGCTCATAACCTTGTAACATGACACATGTTATGTCCTCAACCGATCATGTTGTACTCAATGTTTTGTTTTAGCATTCGACTAAAAGATTTGATACATATACTATTCTATACAAAGACTTGATTAAAGGACAACCATAATAGGTAATAATTAATCAAGGTAAAATCTTGTCATTACTCATTAGACATAAAAATATTATTCAAATTATTATAAGAGCAGGAAACTTATCTGAAACAGTATCAGATTGATAAGCAATAAGAGACAAGCTTGTTCCTGTTCAAACTCTCACAAAAACATACACAAATCACCATAACTGCTAGTTAACTATACAGGACCACATTTTTTTTTTAAAACTGCATTACATTCCTTTCATCGGATTTTATTTTTTATTTACTGTGTCAAACCACAAACTTGCTAATACTCCATAGATAATACGCCCTAGTACAAGAACGACGACTGACAGAAATACAATTAACAAATCAACCATGGGAGCCAATTGCATCTTATTGAACTGATCTCTATCAAATTCACCTATGCCAATTAAGTCCACTTTCCTTGACTCGCAACTAACATTCCTATCCCTCATACTATCCTCATAAAAGTTCATACTTCACAAAATTTACCAAAAATAGATAATACGTCCAGCTACAAAAACGATGACCAACAAAAACACTAACAACAAATCAACCATGGGAGCCAATTGCATCTTATTGAACTGATCTCTGTCAAATTCACCTATGCCAATTAAGTCCACTTTCCTTGACTCGCAGCTAACATTCCTATCCCTCATACTATTCTCATAAAAGTTCATACTTCTCCACAAAATTTACCAAAAATAGATAATACGTCCAGCTACAAAAACGATGACCAACAAAACACTAACAACAAATCAACCATGGGAGCCAATTGCATCTTATTGAACTGATCTCTGTCAAATTCACCTATGCCAATTAAGTCCACTTTCCTTGACTTGCAGCTAACATTTCTATCCCTCATACTATTCTCATAAAAGTTCATACTTTTCTACACTGGTTATGCAAATTACTTCAAACGAAATTTACTACTATTGGAATATTCTAATGCAGTTTTATTATCTCCCATTATTTAACCTTAGCATTGTATCTTCGATGAACGTACGTTTTGCTGTTTCTTTGCGTGGCCAACATTTCAATTACATCGCAATCAAATTAAACTTCAAACTCGAGTCAAAACTCTTCGTTCTTTAGATTTGTTCAATTCAATTAATATCCCTTGTTCAAATACTTCATTTATCTTTGGACAATTCCTATTGCCAACGCCCTTAGGCACTTTCCTATATCCTTTTGCCTTCTACGGCACACAAATCTAACACATTGGATATCTTATTCAAATCTCGAAGTTTTTGTCTCTAGCTGCGTCCCCTGTTCGACTTACTTATCTCTGGTTTGTCTCGCTCTGTGACTCAACCTGCTCTAGGGTACAGTATACGTTCGAGAACGGAAACCAATGCCCTTCATTTAAAAGAACAACAATGCTACAAAATAAAACTAAAACTAACACCAATATTATTTATTTCGTTATACGTACTTAATTGTACATCAATAACAGAAAACCAAATTACAAATCTGTAGCTTTCTTAGATTCCTACTCGGTCAAACTTGACAATTACTATCTCATATAATCATTATGTATTCAAATATCTGCGATACTGATTTACAAGCCGTAAAATATTTTACAACATACTGTTTCCATCTGGCTAGTGGCCTACATGACACTTTGTGCAACCGGCACCAAAACTCCATGTTCCCCTTGTTCAACCACAGTCGTAAAATATGGTCATTACTTTTCACATGTCAAATTATTTTACAAGCCATAAAACATTTTATTACGGGTTTGTTCAAAACTCTCAATAAACCAAACTTTTTGTTTCCATGTTACCCAAAGCTAAGATATCATAAAATCCCAACTGTTCTCTTCCCGATAAATGAATCACTGAATACAATTGCCTACACATTCTTACCAATATCGAAACGATCCCCACCTTCAATCAAAGTCCTCGACGTATTCAGAGTAGCTCACTGGCTCAAACTCCAAAATTACTTACATGGTAGATTCATTTCAATACTCATGTGAACTCAACGGCTCTCTCGGCCCAAATCGCTCGCATCTCTTGTCATGCTAAGCCCCAATACAAAAATTATTCATCCCTCTGATTCGGCAATGCTGAATGGTTTCGATATCAACTTAAATGCTTCAGAAATTCTAACACCAATCCGCCAATTTATCTGGAATACACCTTTGATTCATAACACACAACTTCTTTTCTATCCCTCCACTCCTAACTACGTGCAATTACACAGCTGTTGTCAGATGATAGGACATCGCCACTCCCAGTGCTTTCATTCTAACTTTGACATGCCTAGACCAGCACAGCTTTGCTCTTCGTACACGTTTCATTTTGACCTTTGCCCTTTTTCGGTCCCCTCTTGAACCAAACATCAACACCTACGAGTGCGTACGACCTTCGCTCGTAAACTATATCGCTCCCCAGGACGCCAGTCAACTTTCTCACGTGGACTCCCATTACTCCCAGCAATAACATCTACTATTGTTACGCTATCATTTTCATATTTCGCATCGGCGGTAATTATTTCGCCCTCGTCATTAGACTCCTCGGTATTTTCACCGAACTCCTTACTCACATGAATTTCTTCATTAACATCATGTTTTTCATTAACATTATGCTCTTTATTAGCATCATGCTCTTCATTAACATCACGCTCGTTATTAGTATTGCAAAGCTCTTGATTAATCTTCTCTTTATGTTCTACACAAAGCACTTTATTAATCTTCTCTTCACAAATAATTTCCTTTTTATCAACAGTACCTGCTATCCGAGCAGCTGTCATCTCAGCCCGACACTCAGCCCTTTTTTCTCCCGTAGCGTCTAACTTTACGTTTACCTCTGCATTCATAGCATCTAACTTTGCGTTTACCTCTGCATACATAGCATCTAACTTTGCGTTTCTAGCATCATACTTTGCGTTCATATAGATAAGATATTGCATAATATTCTGACAGGCTTGGGTGGTCATGGTTCCCGGCTTCGATTCCGCCTCACTTCTACTGTCTGAACGTAGTTCCGTCTGTCTCGCCTCCTCCTCTACGACCCTCGGTTCGACTAATGGCTCGGTATCTTCGTACCCTGTCAATAGCCGTGTCTCAACTGCACTACTCTCACTAATAACGCCCCCCTGCATCGTCACTACCCTGTCTGCTGACTGTACTAACACCTCGGCTACCGCCATTTCCCTGTCCAAGTTCTGCGCCATCAACTCGACTAACCCAGACTCGTCCTGACCCACCAAACTGCTCCCTGCAGACCCACTATCTTCTGCTGAACAGATTATCTCCTCATCTGAAGACATAGTGGCAATGATCACAACACTCCTACTTCAAATACACCACCAAAACACAACAAAACCCTAGCAAAACACCTAAAAACTGAAAATAGCAATTATAAATACTGACTTTACTGACCACTGTTCCCTACCGACTCATAATCCCGGTCGTTTGGTCAAATTCGAGAGCCCTTAGTTGGGCGCCAATTGCGACGAATCGAACCCTTCCCATATCAATTACAAACCAAATTTGAAACTTTGCGCAAAATAAAAATTCAAAAATTCAAAAATATCTTTTTAAAAATTCTCGGGGGTCGCCTATTATTAGAGGTAATGAGAATGGTGATATAAAAACCCAAATTTCGTTTTA
Source organism: Sweltsa coloradensis (assembly GCA_024449915.1). NCBI lineage: Eukaryota > Metazoa > Arthropoda > Insecta > Plecoptera > Chloroperlidae > Sweltsa > Sweltsa coloradensis. The sequence continues at coordinate 48,882 of JAMZAV010002675.1, forward strand.
AAAAAACAAATTTCGCGTTTTTCGCGATTTCAAAAAAATTGTCAAAAACGTTACTAAAAAATAAAAAAATCACTTAAAAAAAAATCGTACGCACTGTTATTTTGGTATACTATTTCGCGGAAGCCGTGATACGCGCCGTTATTTTGGAGGTATATTTCCGTGAAGCCCGTGACGTCACGGTACCCCGCCTACCGCGCGCGTAATATTCGGTCTGGACCGGCACCTCCACCAAAACTGGACCGGCACCTCCACATCACTTTACATTTTGCACACTAAAAGGTCCAATTTCGCGATTTAATTCGCTTTTTTGACCAGTTTCATGTAATTTCGTTCGTTATTTCGCGCTATACACGAAATTTCGCGAAATTCGCGTTTTCAAAATGTGTTTTTTCCATCACTAAATGATGTAATCGTCGACAATATTACATTTTGGGCAATAAAAAGGACATTTAAAAAAATTCGCGAATTTTCGTTATCACCATTTTTCACTACCTCTACCTATTATTCAAAATGCCTCGGTCTAACTCCAGATCGGAGACACTGGTAGTAACAGGGGGATTAAAGTAAGGACAGCAACAAATAAAAATTCAAGACTGAGACAACGTTAAACCAAAAGGCACACAATAAACAACAGAATAACAAACCTATGAACAAGTTCAGATCTGCCCTGCCAAGGCCTCAGCGCAGATGGTCTCGCACGGAATAGGCCTAGCAATTAAATCATATAGCTTAATGAACTAATGAATCAGGAAGAGGGGTTTCTCTATCTACCAAATGACAAGTATTAAGATTCCATTGAAATTAAGAGATATAATTGATATTAGGGTTTTTCCCAAAACAAACAATTACAGGAAATACGATAGCCTGCCTGCCTAGATCAGATCTGACTCAGGTTAGATACCCCTATGGGTGAGTTCCCTTAAAAACCAAAATATTAGAATTAGTTAGTTGGCCAAAAAACATTTAGGCAAGATATTATTTTAGATACTCATCGGTTATTGTGTACTCCAGTTCGCTGATTTAAAAACAGTTCGGTTGCGATGCGATGGGGAGGGTTTGATGTGTCGCACGGAGGGTAAGTGTGACGATGATGATAATACATGTCGATGTCCTAGACTTCTGTGGCGTTGGAATAGACGGGCGCAGGACTCGCTTCCTGTCGTTGAATTGGTCAGCTACTTGCCGGCGTCGAGGTCCTTGGAACGCATCCCGGTCAGGTTTGTCGTGGTCGACAAACAACCTCGCATGACACGAGATCCAGCATCATGAACACACTTGGGCTCTAACTATGAAGAATCCTTGTGGAAAAACCGTTCCTAGCCAAGGTCGAGAATCGATTTAATTTAATCCACGGACTAAGTCAACGCTTCATCCTATAAATTGCGATCTATCGATCACATGTAAAATGCAGAAGGTTCAACAAACACTTTCGCGACACCTTTCCGGTACGGGCTCTCGCGACCGTGGAGTATCTGCGACTCTCCAACACCGTCTCCCCGACACGACTGTCCTGCCCAAAACTCCCTCCTCTCACAAATTTGCACTATGACCTCACTTTTACCCATGAGCCTCTCTGTTCGTAACTTTCATGTAGGGTGCACCTTACTTAAAACAAATACCCACACTATAGTCGGTTTACATGTTATCACTCAAATTTTGATGATATTTTAAAAGAACTATAGTGAAAATCTGAACGTCCTATACATGACTTTGTTACAACTTGTGGCTGACTAAGCGTCGTAAAACTTATAGTTTATGTCTTCCTGTACGTGACAAAATAGTGTTTTAGAGCCGTCAGACTGGCGCTGACCGTTCAAGCCTAATTAAATCTCAATTGCTTTTTACCATTTGGGCCGGTGAGGGCCGAAATATTGCGAAGGCTCTCAAGGAAGTTATGAGTAATCATTAAATGACATTCTTATAATTTTAGCATTTGCCTTTATTTAGGTACACTTGAATAAATGAATTAACTTATAATAGGCATATAAAATATATAGGAAAAGATGGTGGTAAATCGTTATGTTACAAAGTCAACGTTTATTTGTGTCGGGATATTTCCCTTTGTCTTCGCTATCCCTAGTACTAATGAGTAGAACAATTCGTAGTAACTTAGAGTTATTACCGTATTGTTCCGAATATAGCGCGATGTTTTTTTCCGAAAATACAATCTCAAAAACAGCACTCGCGTTATTTCCGCGCGCTTGCATTTGAAATAGCGCCTGAACATAGGCCACGCCTCTATACAACTCCCGCGCATAGTCTGCTGCGCTTCGCCCCCCCCACCCACTCGAAGCCACTGAACTCGGCCGAACCTTGGGCGAAACTGTCTGCTAGTCGTCAGAATCCTTAGCCGTGATCACATCGTGACCTAGCTTGACCTACATAGATTTTGTTTGTCGGGGTTGTCTATCTACGTTGCTAAAGCGCCTGTCAGACGATTGAGAAAATCGCGCGAGTTGGCTCGCGCGAGTAACTCTCTGGGAGTAGGCCTACACTTGTTTACATGGAACTCACCGCCTCCCCGTCAGACGGTGAGCCAGCTCGCGCTCGCTACGAAAAATGTCCAGCTTGTTCAACTTCCTAGCAAGTCGAGGTAGCGAGAGCCAATCAGAACCCACTACCATAACACGTGACCAGTGAACACCAATAGGTGGCGTTGTTGTTACCTTCATTGACTGTCGTGTGACAAGGATGGTAATAAACTCGCGCGAGCCAACTCGCGCGATTTTCTCAATCGTGTGACAGCCGCTTAAGAGACGTAATAATGAGTGATGAAGGAGAAGATGAAATGGCTCAAGATGAACAAATGAAGACTGCTGATCGCGTGGAAAAGAAAGGTTCCTCTGCCTTACAAATCAGCAAGGGATTGCGAAGGAGCTAGGCCTAGGCCTACGACCATAGATACTAGGGCCTAGTATTACCCCCCCCCCCACCCCCCCCCCACGACGTAAACATTGAAGACCAGGAATCAGACGGGTGAACTGTGGTTGACATGTGAGCTTGTGCTTGGCCCTACCCTGTAAAAAACCATAGGCCTAGGCCCTAACATTGTTCAAAATGTTTTGTTGTAAGTGTTTCATGTACATTTTAATTTTCTTTGATTTTTTCTTTTTCTTGAAATGATTCTGAAAAATTGGGGGTCGTGTTATATTCGAGGTCGTGCTTTATTCGGAACAATACGGTACTGGCGCCCAACAATCGAGATAGGAAGGAGAGGTATCTAATAGCTAAGAAAAAACGAGAAATCCAAGAAGCTTAACTGAGGTAGATAAGCACGGAGAAGCCAATCGTTACAGTCTTAACCACTAGACCATCAGGATGGGTACATTTTAATCTCTTAATTGTAGTTGCATTATACATATGAATGGATGGAACAGTACTGCAACGAATATTTCTGAATTGTAGTAAATAATAACAATTACACCTACGGGAGTGTTTCCCGACTAACCAAATCGAGAAATGTTGAAATTGTTTTGGTCAAAATTTCAACATCATCGGGTGTTGCGTCAATTTTGAAATTCAACAGTCACCAAGCAGGTAAGATGTTTTGAATAAACATCAGCCACGTGTTAACAAGCGTAAAGCAGACTTACCTTTAAGAGGAATGCTGTGAGTTTTCGCTGAGCAGATGAGTCTGGACACGCCCTCCACCGTCTGACACTTGGGCTCACTTTCCTTCTCCTTTTCTTTCTTCTTTCCCCAAACGCATTACTGAAATAAGAAATCGACATTAACATTCCCATCTAATGCCGAGGACTGCATACAAGCCTATACGACGATATTGACAGTAAGAAAGCTTAGTGATATAAACTATCATTTACAGATAGGAATAGGCCAATACACTAAGTAACGTGAATTAATGCGGTCACATGTGGGATAGGAATAAGCCAAGGATCTTGGTTCAATTTTGAATCCAGGTTCTAGGATCCACCTTACTGTTTGTGATTATCTGCCCGTCTGTCAGAGTTAATAAATAAATAAACTCGTATTTAGAGTCTACCCATTCCGTCATATTTAACTGATATTTAGTGGGGGACATTGAACCAAAGGGAGGGCCCACGCAATTGACAAGTGAGCGATAACCAATCAAAGATCAATAATTTTTAAAAGGAAATATAGCAATCAGTGGTATGGACAGTGCGTACATCCGCGGATCAACGTAAAAATCAACAAGGAAGATTCAGAACAACTTTGAATTTATTATGTGCCTCGTTGCTAGGACGGCTCTAAAGTCACCATTTACTAGGTAATTCCTTAGACAAGAACTGATGGATTTGAATCCAAATCAGAAGTTTTTAAAAAACTTTTGCCTATAGCGGGAATCGAACCCTGGACCTTCTACATTGAAAGCAGAGACGCTTACCACAAGACCAACGAGTGTGTGTGTGCATTAAACTGATGACATTTTTAAGTACCGTATTGGACCGAATATAGCACGATCTCGAATATAACACGACCCCCAATTTTTCAGAATCATTTCAAGAAAAAAGAAAAATCAAAGAAAATTAAAATGTACAAGAAACATTTTTTATTTACAATGCAATGAATGAATAGACTAAAGTTTCATTCTTACAACAAAACATTTTGAACAATGTTAGGGCCTAGTCCTATGTTTTTAACAGGGTAGGGCCAAGCACAAGCTCACATAGTACAACCACAGTTCACCAGTCTGATTTTGGGACTACAAATCATCATTGTGACCTAGAATCGATTCGGGATCGATTCCCAAGAGAAAACTTTTAATTGTACGCACAGTTATTTTGGTGGGTCATATTCCCGCGGCCTTTTGCCGCGGAGCCCGTGATGACGTCACCCGCCCGCCTCACGGGATCAGCTGGCGTCGAGTGGGTGGGCGGGGCGATGCGCAACAGCCGATGCGCAGAAGTTGTATTGCGAGTGGCCTATGTTCAGACGCTATTTCAAATGCAAGAGCGCGAAAATAACGCGAGTGCTGTTTTAGAGATAGTATTTTCGGAAAAAAACATCGCGCTATATTCAGTCCGATACGGTAACCATTTCTATCTATTTTGTCAAGTAGTTTGTATTAAAACAATAAGTTGTGACTTAAGTGAAGTGAACATGAAGTATGTGACTCACTCTTCTGCTTCTTCTCCTTGCTGCTGTAGCTCATGAGGAAGTGTAGCGACGGCAGCTCGCCGGTCGGGGGAAGCCTCTGGATGTAGAGCGAGCGGAACGTGGACTTGAGAGTTGACTTGGTCGTGTCACCCTTGCCCTTGCTGATGAGCGGTGACTCGGCCGTCTTGCCCGGCGTCAGCCAGTAGTCTAGCTGGAGTTCCAGGGGTTCCAGCAGCGACTGGTCCCTGTCACAGATACTACATGGTAAATAAATAAATAAAAATAGTTTTGTTTTACAGTCACATAACTGATTTTCAGTAGGGGACATTAAATTTAAACACGACTAAGCCAACCCAGTAGGCGCGGACACCATCGACGAGCAAACAATGACCAACTAGAGAACGGCATATTGAAGTTATATGGGAAATACCGATCAATCAAGCTGGACACAATTCCACCTGCGGACAGCGCCAGAATCAACAAGGCTGATTCGGAACAGACTTGAATTTATTATGCGCCTTGTTGCTAGGACGACCCCAAAGTAGTCGTTAATACATTCCCAAGTCAAGAACTGATGGACTTAAGTCCACATCAGAAGTTCTGCCTAAAGTGGGAATCAAACTCTGGACCATCTGCATTGGGAACAGAGCCTCAAACCACAAGACCAACAAGCCACACATATAGAACATTCGGGTGACAGGTACCAACCTTAGAGGTCCGATGTAGACGCTGTTGATGTTGGGTGAACTGGGCGGGGTGATTCGTTCCTTCTTCTCTGGTATTGAGATTAGAGAGGGGGGTGATCCAGACAACACGCCCGTGATCACCTGAGACTCGTCGAGGTCTACGGAGACGGACTGGCTCTCCGGGGAGCCCAGGCGGACATCCTACGACAACGCAGTGTTATATTACCACGTCCTACGACAACGCAGTGTTATATTACCACGTCCTACGACAACGCAGTGTTATATTACCACGTCCTACGACAACGCAGTGTTATATTACCACATCCTACGACAATGCAGTGTTATATTACCACATCCATGTCTTTGCAACATGTTTACAAAGAGAATGGTTTTATGCCACATGTTAAGTGTTTAATACAGAAAAGTTCTTAGCAACCCGGAAGGTTACATTTTAAACTTCAAACAACTACAGTACTAATATTAATAATCAATAATCATAGGCCTATTCTCACTCAAAATTCTGTATTTTTTTGTTTTGAATTTCTGCATTTGCTTCGAATATTATTGTAGTGTGAACTGTACAAACTAGGGCCTATCATTTTCAGCTCCCTGCCTATAGTATTGAACAATCTTCAAGCAAAGGAATTCTATTCTATCTATCTATCTAGCCTACATTTAATCAGTGAATAAACTTACCGTTAGAAATGGGATGAAGATTTGGGAAGACTCGTCGTCAGAACTAGAAAAGAAAAACATCGTGTCTTTAGAAACATACAAGAAGCAATAATGGGGACGATCTCATCACTTTTCTCAATGAGATTAAGACTTTATACCAGCAAACGTTAACTTCCAACTGTCAAGTTATTTAGAGAAAGTTGTCAACCTTCCTATTCTCAACTAGTTTTTATAATAACAATTAGCAATTTGCTTTCATGTCACTGTCAAAACAGTTGTGACATTGAATTTATCAGTATTTTCTTTTTTGTGTTTCTTCGTTTTCTAATTTTGTTTTTTTACTTCACGAATTCTTGAGCTCTGGTAATTCACATTTTGTGCCATTTCATACAATTTTGTTTCAAATGTTTGCATTGGGTTTTAAAATCGGCTGGTATACTAATATTTACCTCTAAATATGTGTAGGCCTAATTTGCGATATTATTTCACGTAAGGCATTAAAATTCACATAACAAACATGTTGTTAATTTTTAAGGTACTGAAATACAAATTACTACTCGTGAGTCATTCATTACTAATTTCAGTAATTTTTAATGGGGGTGTGAGGGTACCCAAAATTTTGGTTTGTTTTGGGTATTTAGTACCCGAACCGAAGTGCGATAATTTGGAACTGCCTTCGGTTCGGTTCCGGGTAGTTTGAATCGCGCGCGTAAGTCACGACTTCTCGCCAGTAGAAGGCGCAGCATCAAGATTTCCGGCCGGCTGACGCCTCTACACTCGCTGCTAGTTCCACGCTTGTGCAAACTACAGACTACAGACAGCTCTAGGAGGCTTTGCTTGTGTCGACACCGCTATGTTGACCGTTTCTCCCGAGTTTGACGACCAGTGTTCGACTATCGACATAAAACACGTCACACGACCTTGAGACTGACGCAATGTTTTATGTTCTTGTCCACACTAAAGTTACACTATTTTTTAATATAAATGGGCTAGGAGCCTTTCTCACTTTTGGTATTATTAGAGGCAATTAGTAGGGCCTATGCCTAAAATGCATCGTAATATTGTTTTGCAGTTGCAGGGCAATCGAAACATGACATTAACTACAAATCGTTATGACTGATTTAACCCTACTTCTGCCGTGAACAGTCTTATTTTCAATCGACGTTCTATGAGTTTAGTGTTAACAAATTAATCCAACTTCTGTTCAAGACTTGCGAACGCAGTATTTTATTTTTATTTTTCGTTCGTGCTGATTTTTTCGATAAAATGAGTGAGCATAACTTAACTTTATTATAAGTGATCGCGCTTCTGAGATGGAAGATGATATTGGGTAGGCCTAGGTTGCTGTTTTAGACATGTATTTTTTTTTACAAACTATCCGGAACTGGAACCAAAACAAAACCAAAATCTGGAACCGTACATCCCCAATTTTTAATTAAATTAACAACATTTTTGTTGTAAATTTTAATGCCTTACGAATAATTCACAAATATGCTCACATATTTAGGGTAATTAGTATACGTTAGAAAACTATTTTATTACCTCAAAATTGTATGAACAAACAAAAATAATCACATGAACTCAAGATCCAATTTATAAATAAATTAAAACATTTAACGAAATTTTGTAATCCATTAGTAAATATACCAAAATATGACACAATAATTTCACTTGATATTTTATATTTAATTTAAATAATCCATGTCTATAAACTCCAAATTTTTTATTAAAAAAAAATGTTTATCGTCAAGTTAAAAGAAAAATGACCATGGTAGCGCAGCAACAAAACCGTTGCGGCTATCTTGATTTATCACCTATACTAGTACAAACTGTGAATAGTCACTGAATTTGTAAATAATTGTTAATTTTGTCATATTTAATACACTGCGCGTTTTCGTCATTAAAAAAAACTTTTGATTACAAAGAGTAATTTGACACCCTTTTGCGTTTTAAAACGTATGTGCAGCCAGATTTGGACATTGTAGATAAACGTTTTAGTCTTGAATTTTCAATGCTAGGACTATCATGTTTTCATTTACATAGGCGTACTTAGTCATCAAATCAAAGTTCTCCAAGGGGAATTTTCACGCTTGTTTCTTTTTGAGTACAGGAGTTCGTCGGATCATGTGATGAGAATAACAGCATTTGTCTTAATTTTTGCATAGCCTAGGACTACATGGTATTTCATTACAATAGCTTTAATTAGTCATCAAAGTAAGGTTTTTGTGCAGGATGTGTGTCAGAACATGAACGTGCAGGCCTAGGGTTGGCAAGTTAAGCCTAGGGCTTGTCAAGTGAGTAATTTTAGTATTCACATACCAATGCCTATATCCTACAGGAACGATTGGCCTAGACTGTTGTATTATAAATAATTTTCTACATCTAGGCCTAGACCTAGGACTGTTTCAGTTTTGTTTTTTGATTGCAATGTCAACTTTTCTCGTTTTCCGGCTAGGCGTTAAATGTAAAATATCCGCCATCTGTTTACATTACTGTAGGCTACGCTAGGCGCTGCTTTGTTTAAAACACCGCCGTCTTGATGTATATCTCGATCCTACTATTATACTATTCCAACATCTTTGGTCTGGATGTATGTTTATCCAGACGGCGTTGGATCAACACAGTTCTGACGTCACAGTCGTTTTTGCCGCTTTAAAAAACTGCTGCTTTTAAAACAGCTATAAATCACTGGATTATTATTTCACGGAAAAACAAAGTACATATTTGTAATCGGGACGAAATACTTCTTCTAAAAAATCTATTCGTACAGTATTTGGCGGAAGTGGAATATTCCCTATTATTCAATAACTCTGCCCGTAAATACTTACATGAGATGACTAATAGTGATGGGAGTTTACATGAAAATGTTTTTCATTGAAAGATTTCATACAAACAGTTGAAAATTTCAACAAAATTTTTAAAAATTGTTTATTCTTTGTTTAGGTAAATGCTTAGTTGCTGGGATGGCAAAAATTTGGTTTTTACATAGGCCTAACCCCACCCCAGGGAGGCCTAACATAATATTTTTGCCCATAGTGAAGTCATTATGAGCCACACACACGTGACGTGAGAAACCCCCCTTCCCCCCCTTACCCGTGGCTGGTTCTGACCAGCATGGGACCCTCCTTCCCATAACCAATAGGCTAGAGTGGTGCATTATGACCTAACGGTTGATGCGTCCTTAATCCAAATGAACCAAAAAATACTGATCACTGTATCACTCAGTCACCCGATATAGGCCTACACATAGGCCTACTTGTATCATGAATTTTATTTATATAATTCATAATAAACTGCAAATTAAATATTCTAAAAAGCCATTGTACAAAATATTAAAACAACAAAATATAGAAAATTTTCAGTCAAGCCTGGTTGAAAATGTTCAACGGCTCGTCACTAAGCACAAGTAAAAATGACAGTCATCCTACCAGTCACCGTTTGGCCAGTGACAGTCCATGGAGTAGGGGAAGGCAGAGTGCGTCTTGCAACAGTCTGTGGATAGGATGTAGGCGCTGGAGACAGTGCTCACGGACTGGTTAGCCGGGTGCAGACATTGGAGGGGTGAGGAGTGGGGGTACACCCTACAAACAAAACCATTCATGACTAGGTTTATAGATGTATGTACCATCAAATACTGTAACTGGGAAAACGCTTAAGTCCCGCAGCGTTGATGGATGAGCTTTTTTGTAAGTTTTTAGTTTGCGTAGGACCACTTTTCATTTGCAAGTGCTTTTTGAATGCATTGTAGATGATTGTTGTCAAGTTTCTATTGTTACTTGTTAATTGTTATTATAAACCTCAAGAAACTCATATTAAAACCTTTATTCTATGGATTCTGGCTAACTTTTTCAACTTTTTCTTTCAAAAAGCAATACATCACCATAACCTTAATGTCCATGTGAAATGTGAACGTTGTAGCCCCACCTGTTTGGTCAGAATCAGCCCAAATGTACTACTACTACTGTGTACTAAAAATCAGAAAAAATTGTAAAAGTACGATAATCATGAGAAATATTTCTTCGATTGTACCCAAAAACAATACTCCTCTAAGTTCAGAGGTTTCGAAGGTCCCCCTCAAATTTTCATCAAGATCGCATATGCCGTTTGCCCGGTAGAGAGCGAACAAACAGACAAAAATACAAAACACCCGAGCTAAATTTTTTGGGGGGGTCAGTGAAATTGAAGTCTTCATTTTGCTCATCCAACAATACTAACTTCACTATTAATAGGAGCTATTCTAGGCATGGAACTGTGTAGTAGATAAAGTAGTTTCCCGGTCAACTTCTAGGATGTTGTTGCTAGTAGTGCGGCAATGAGTTGGTTCTGGAAAGAAATTCGTCGATATCATCGTCCTTGTTTTCGCCCATATCTCCCTTGAGATACCGCATTATAATAGTAAAGCTATTCGTTTTACTGTATGCCAGTATTACTAAGAAAACGCAAAAGTCGTTGTTAGACGAGTGAGCGAGTCATGTGTTTAGTTGGATGAGCGTAGCGAGCGAAGCGAAGATTCCATTTCACTACACTGGAGAAAAAAATCCGGAATGTTTTTTTTTCTTTCTTTTTGTATTTTTGTCTGTCTGTTAGCACGATTTCGGCTAAACCGCTACTCCAATTGCGATGAAATTTTCTGGAAACCTTCGAAATCTCTGAACTTAGAACTGCCACGTTTTTGAGCGCAATCGGGAAATTTTTTCTCATAAAAAAAGCAATTTTAAGATTTATTTTTAATTTTTAAAAAATTTCTTCGTCTTATAACCCCTACATGCTTTATCCGATTGTAATGATTTTTTCACAGAATCTTGATTTTATGAATTAATATATTCTTGTGAAATTTGAGCGCAATCGAAAAATTATTTCTCATAAAAATGGCAATTTTACGTTTTTTTTCTTTTTTAAAACAATTTTTTGACTTATAACTCCTACATGCTTTATCCTATGGCCTATTGTAATGATTTTTTCACAGAACCTTAATTTCATGAATTAATATATTCTTGTTAAATTTGAGCACAATCGAATAATTATTTCTTTGAAAATTGCAATTTTACGATTTTTTTCTTTTTTAAAAATTATGATTCATTAAAAAAAAAAAAAAGTTATTTTTTAATTTAATTTAATTTAAAAAAATCTTCGACTAAGTAATGATTTTTCACAGAACAACAGAAAATCCGCGTTACACATGGCAGCTCAATGCACCAATTACGCTCATCCAACAACGTGGCGGGACTTAAGCGTTTTCCTAGTATCCGGTAACATTTCATTTCCTCCCTCTACCCAAGGCTGGATCCAGCATGGGTCTTTCCTCCCTAGCCTATCATAGGCTAGAGCAGCGGTTCTCAACCTTTTTTACGCTGTGACACACATGACTTAGTACGTTCCCGTACGCGACACACCTACGTGGGTGTACCCACATTTCATCGAAATAATATTTAAGGACGACAAACTGAAGCGCATCTCACTATCAACATCAAGGAGTCTCGATCTGTTCTGTGACTTGATAGTTTTTAAAGTTGAGAAAGCTGCCTAACACAGGTATGAAGTGGAGAAAGGAAGTTACCAATCATTGCAGGGTACTCATCTTGAAGAAATCCAAAATGATTAAGAGAGATGTCTTGAAATATTGATTTTAGAGCTGTATCTTTAGTAAATTCAATCAACTATTCTTTTTCTGGATATACTTTGGGTATGACACGTTTATGTGCTCACTAGGAAATGAAAATGGAGAAAAACCCATTCTATTCCTTCTTTTAAATGGAAGGAAAGTATTTCCAAACCCACCTGAAGACAGATCAAGTGTTGAATTATATCTTTCTTGAACTGATCTTTAGATTTTATATCCAGTTTATACTTGATGCATTCATTGCAACTGGAAAAATTGACATATCGTCTTTTTTTATAGCTGATGTCCACAACATTAGTTTGTTCGAAAAGCATGATTGGTAAAGTAGCAACAAAAATGCGTAGCGATATTTACGTTTGCACACACCCGCGCGACCCGGCACTGCCACCAAAATCATGTTTTTTAAATACTCGATTTCGAGTACCACTCAACTCGAAATTTCGGTCTCACTTTCTATTCACCACTAGAACTTTGGCGGTACAGTGGAACTTTAAATTTACGTACCTTGAATCACCGAATTCCTTGATTGTGTTAAGTTTTTTGTTGGTCCCAAAAATTTTCCCATAAGGACAATGTTAAATTTTCCTTGAACTAACGTACCTTGTACCTACGTATTACGTGACTTTACGTATCGTATTTCAAGTCCCGAGTCATAATATATGGCCTCGAATTTACGTATCTATGCTGCCGAACGCTGTGGGGAACGAGGGAGGTTGTTATTTACTGGTCCAAGTGCCGCCCGCTTTGACAGCTCAACACATGCCGCCGACCGCATGGGTAATAATGCAGTCCCTTTCCTCCCCCCTCATTAGCAGCAGTCTGGCAATGTGAGAAGGTCGAGTGGATCACCGTTCGCCCCCCCCTCCCCCTCCCCCCATACGACCGTAGTATTTCAGCACTGCCGACAAACGCAACCCGATACTTGACCTGGCCTACCCACTCCACTACCGGCCTCTTTTCCCGACAAGCTTGAATGAGTGAGCATATGAATCAATTGATTGAGGAATCAAGCACATGATTCTATGACATGTGATCATTTTATTGTATGTGACGAAATCGACAGAAGTCTTGAGTAGCCAGCCTCAGTTTAACAAGTGTTGTATTGACAGCATCATTCATTGATTAAAAACAATGATCCTGCAATTATTATCGCGTAAGAAAAACACGGCACTGCTGAGAGAGAATGTGAAGTGTCACTGTGTCTGAGCTGGCTGGCCGGCCGAGAGAGGAGAGAGGAGAGTGAGAGCCGTGCCACTGGCAGCGCGAGTGCGAGGGGAGGGGTAACCGGTCTCGTAGGCGGCAGCTGCCGGCTGGCGGGGTGGGGTGGGGAAGTGAACCTGACACACAGCTTCACAAAAGATCGCGCTTGCTGGAAAGAAATAGAACCGTGGATGCGGGAATTTTTAACATTGTGTAAATGGGACTGTTGCAAAAACTTATCAAATATAGCGATCATGGCGAGAAAACGGATGATGCGGGAACAATCCATAGGGGTTTTACTGCATTTTATTTACTTCATAATAAACTTGGCGTGTGCACATTGAATTGAGATAAGTTATTAAAATGTTGTTTGTAGTTTATTTTTACGTTTTGAAGATTTTATGAAATTTCCAGCTGCTCTCTATGTTTTTTTCCGCTCGTGCGATTTATTTCACGGAACAGAATAATACACAACATAATTACCCCTCCCCTTCCCGCGCGAGGCCGGCCGCCGTGATGTCGCGTAAACAATGCTGGCTACACTACACTCGTCTTTGTGAAGGTGAAGGTCGTTCTTCGCGGAAGTCTTGTCTCTGTGAAGTTCGATTTCAGCGTGTTTTAAAGATTCAGCGGCGTTATTTTAAGTGTCCAATATTTATTACGTGACACTGACAGCATTCGGAGATAAAATACATAGCGGGCGGGCGCGAGCACTAATAAATGAACTGATTACGTAAGTTCGGCATGGGGGGGGGGGGGGGGGGCACTGAGATAGCGACGAGGCAATTGACCTGGAGCTGCCTACGATCCGATATCAATTACACTACGCAGATGTGTCACATAAATAATTTCGTAATCGGTGCTTGATGTTACTCCTGCTTGCGATTGCACAACACGAAGCGAGCGCCGAGTTAACGATGTCTTACCATCCGATGCCACCTATAAGCAAACAAACTCACTTCCTGCAGCCTTCCATGCTCATAATCCAGCATAGGCGCTACCTAAGAGTAGTTTGAAGCACTCAAGTTGATGTTGTCACTTTGTTGGTACAGTAGGCAGCAATTTTGAAGGTTTTTTGAATTTACGAATTCCTTGACTTTATGTATTTTTTTTGCCTCTAGTTAAATTTGTAAATTCAAAGTTCCACTGTATATCGCGGTCATGTTAGTGGCGTACATAATAGACTTCAATATATCAATAAATTAACAAAATATTTGCGACACACCTCACGACTGATCGCGACACACCAGTGTGTCGCGACACAGTGGTTGAGAACCGCTGGGCTAGAGTGTCACATTATGCCCTTACAATTGATGCACCCTTATACCAACTAAACTCAAAACCATAATATTGTTTATACCTACCTACCTTAAAAATAATAAGCATCAACTTAAATGCAAATGTTCTCGGGTACTCAACACATGAATCGCTCACTCATCTAACAACGACTTGGCATTTTCCTAGTCCAGTTGGGTAAGGCAAATGTGGGTGACCCGGGTTCCAACAACGGTCGGGATAATTATTTTGTCTGAATTAGATTAAAAATTTAAGAACATGTTTTGAAATGCATACAATAGGCCTACAATGGAAAACATAGCCAGTAAGAAATATGTGTAAAGATTGCAAGGTTTACTCAATCTCCTAGTGGAATTTTGGGTAACCTTAAGCGTGCAAAATTCTTCAAACTTGGTCACCGCCTGCCATTCAAAAAATGATTTGATAAAAATGTTTGTTTTTCATGAACAAAATCATTGTCGTTATATTATATCCTACACATTTCAAGCCTATTTTTTAATTTATTATTTCTTGTAGGTTTAAATCGCAACAGATTTTGCTCATTTTGTTAGCAGTTCTAAGTACACTGGTCAGTAGTCACCAATGTCTGTTTAAAATTTCAGCTCAATAGGGGTGTGCGAACCGGTTCGAATTTCGAACCGAACTCGAACTTTAGTGAAGGTTCGAGTTCGACAAAATTCGGTTCGAATTTCGAACCGAACTCGAACCTCGAAGTGAAAGTAGTGAAAATGCTATTTCAGCACGTTTGAATATCCCGCGCCCTATAGTACAAGTTCCAGCGATGGCCGATAGAGCGCACCACGCGTATGCTCTCCAGCGCTCTCTATGGCAAACTAGTTTCCTCCAATCGCGACGCTCGGCGATGGTGAATTTGACCTTCAAAGTCAGTGAAATGCAAGTAAAGATGGAAGGAACGTAAAAAATGTCAAACCACGCAAACTACGAGTTTAAAAGACGTAAAAAAGTGATCAAATGGAATATTCTCCACATTCTTTAACTTCAGGATAGTTGATCGGAAATATTAGTGATATAGACGCAAGCAAACCAATAAAGGATGTTTATTTTCGACGCCGTGTCCAGGCCTAGGCTTCCTAGCTAGCCTAGGCCTATTCACGTCTCCCGGTCCTCTCATCCAAATCCTGTTATTTATTTATTTTTATTTTTATTTTTTTTCTTGTGCAAAGTTGGCCTCTTCAGCCATTCTTCTGTCTTGCTATCCAATATAAGACTGCCTCCTTTTCTATCCTGCTCAGGTCATCGGGCAGGGAGTCAATGTCATTCTTGAGGGCGGCGCATCTGAAGAGATGCGCTCTGTCTTGATCTTCTAAATTACAAAGTTTGCAGGTGGCCGGTTCGTTGGTAATGTTGAAGCGGTGCAGGTGGTGCTGCAAGACGTCGTGACCGGTTACAAGCCGGAAATGGGCGGTGGCCGTCTTCCTCAACCAGTCTTTGTCTGGCCCTTTTTTGATCTCGGTCCACCAGTTCTTTAGTCGTGAAGTCTCTTCTGTGGTGTTTCTGAAGATCCTTTTTGTGGTTGACTTGATCTTAGTTTTGACATTTTGGTAGGAGAGAGGCGCTGCTGGTGGTTGCGGTGCTTTTGTGGCACTTTTGGCCAAGAAGTCTGCCTTTTCATTCCCCATGATCTTGCAGTGGCTGGGGATCCATTGAGTCTCTAATAGTTTGTTTTGCTGTCGGATGCCGACAAGGGGTTTTTGAAAAGCAGCGATTTAGGATGGAGGTTCGCTGCTTGAGAGACAAATTGGATGGCTGAGACGCTGTCGCTTAGGATCACAAATTTTGTCTTGTTGAGGGGGAAGGCGGGGGTCTCGGCGATTTTTTCGGCCGCCCTGGCAATGGCTGCGACCTCAGCGTCGAAGTATGTTTCGCCAGCTCCCATTGGAGTGGCTTCTTCAAAGAAGATGCAGTGGATGCCGTAACCTGTTCTGTTTGTAGCCGAGTCATAGGAGCCGTCTGTGAAGATGTGCACCCACTCTTGAAGAGGAAAGTGCTTCTTCAGGTGCTTCTCGGCAAGCTCTTTCAGTTCTTTATGGTCATGGCTATTGGCATTATTGTTCGTAATAAATGATGTAGAAAGCTTTATCAACACAAAAGAATCAGTTAAAAATCTATGAAAGTTTTGGTCAATTGGATAATAAAATTTGCCGTTAGCACGCAGCCTAGGCCTAGGCCTAATTTTACACGCGTAGGGCCTAGGCCCAGGCATGAATAGGCCCTAGATCTACACAAAGGCCTAGCTAGGCCTAGATTGTAGACTTGAAGGGCCTAGGCCTAGGGCTTGTGTAAAAATTAAGAGTATGCTAGGCTAGGCCCCTAGGCCAAGCCTAGTAATTTACTAATTGTTGATTAGGTTTGATTGGAGAAGGGTTGACAGGTTGGGAAAGCAAAGAAAACATAAATCCCAGCCTGAAGGGCTGGGGGCGAGAAAACTTTTCACCTGCTGATGGCAACTGCAGCTAATTTAAAGTTGTAACCTTATTTTTATTTAGTTTTAATTAAAAAATATTCCTAAAGGTTCGGTTCGGTTCGAGGTTTGAGGTTCGAGGTTCAAAATTTTTCTCAAGGTTCGGTTCGAGGTTCGGTTTGAAAAAAAATTCAAGATTCGCACACCCCTACAGCTCAATATGTTTGGCCCTTCGGCCAGATGGCATCAAACAAACATACATTCTACAAACACTGTCACAACGAAGAGTCGTTCGACTTGCGTTGTAATAAAAGAGATGATATTCCCGAGACAAGACAGGATAGAATCAGAAACACGGACATTAGAGAAATGCTGGGTGTAGAGAAGTTACTGTATTTATAAAAATACAGGTCTCGGGAATATTTTCAAATATCAAGATCAAAAAGTTGGATGCACCCAATATGTGAAGCCATTTGATAGCCTAAAACCTAATAGTTGGATGAGCAAAGCAAAGACTTCAATTTCACTGACCCCCAAAAAAATTAGCTCGGGTGTTTTTTTGTTTTGATTGTATTTTTGTCTGTTTGTACGAACTCTACCGGACAAACGGCATTATGCGATCTTGATGAAAATTGGAGGGGACCTTCGATATCTCTGAACTTAGACCTGCCACGTTTTTGGGTACAATCAAAGAAATATTTCTCATGAATATCGTACTTTTATGATTTTTTATTTATTTTTAGTGCGATATTTTCGTGATATTTGGCCCGATTCTGACCAAACGGGTGGTGCTACAACGTTCATATTTTACATGGACATTAAGGTTATGGTGGTGTAGTACCTTTTGAAAGAAAAAGTTGGAAAAGTTAGTCAGAATTCATAGAAATAAAGGTTTTAATATAAGTTTTTTTAGGTATATATAATAACAATTAACAAGTAACAATAGAAACTAGACAACAATCACCTACAATGCGTTCAAAAATCACTTGCAAAAGTAAAGAGATACCACACAAACTAAAAACTTACAAAAAAGCTCATCCATCCACGCGACTAAAAAAAGTGTTCACGAAGCGGCCTAGTGTTTGTAACATACTGTTAAAAAAAAATTTGGCAAAATAGGGGTGTGGCCATTACTCGATACAGTTAGTACAGTCAGTGACAAAATGGGAAGGACAGAGTTGAGATGGTTTGGGCATATGAAACAAATAGTGAAGAAAGGATGCACAAGAGAAGGAAGAAGACGGTTTCTTATAGCAGGATGAGAGAGCTGGGAAGATGTGGAAGAGTTACCATTGTGGTAGGATACGAAGAAGTGGAAAAATCTGGTTTCAAAACCCAAGTTGACCATGCCAGAAACGGGAAATAGCAATCCATTGAATATGATGAAATTCATTATAAGACAGGCCTGCCACCAACTATTTTTTTAAATCCTGTTCCTACCATGAAAAAATCCTGTAAAATATATCATCTATTTTTTGTTACGCACAACTTGCAAATTTAGCCTAGCTTTTGCATATTTTGAATAAAATCATGAATCAGGTGCAACTGTACATCAGTAGGCCAACCAACACATCCAATATTAATAAAAAAATTATTATGTTTAAACTTACAAGGTTCATGGGGAACGTCTGGTGAAGATAAAAACCAAAAAACATGTTGGTCTAGATAGGCCTAGGTCGAACACATCGCACTAAAATCCGTTTTTCCCTTCTTTAGCCATTTTAGTTCTATTTCCCATTCACTTTTGTACTTCTGTCTATACAACGACCTGTCCGGCGAACCTTTGCGTTTCTTGTTCATTTTCTTCTGAAGTAAGGCCTAAAGTACTATCAACTAAATATCTGACTGAATTTGCTGGAAAGACGAAATAAAACAAGTACACGTACTATCTAGGCCCTAACTAGAGAATCTTCACTGTCCGTGCTACGACGCCATTGTATTTCTTGCTAGGCCTAGCCTACACCTCCTTATTAGGGCATGAAGCTGCTGCTGGCAGCTCATTGGGCAGCGTTGACCTTGATGCGGCGCTGGAGGCGGAGCTAGCGCTGTGCGCATAGTTGAGCGCATAGCCACGTGACGGGGCGTTCCAAGTAGTATAACTAGCCCACTTACAAACCATCTTGCAAAACTCGCTAGCAACGTTCATTACATGAGTGGACAAAATGAAAATTCTGTTTTTTTGTGACTCGGCAATTTTACTTTTCACGTACAAACAGACTCGTTTTAGCGCGATTTTCAAACTTTTGATTAAAACACGTAAATAATCGAAAAATCCGTGAATGATACCAAATATCCTGTACTCCGTTTTATACCCTAAATATCCGTAAAAACGGATAAAATCCGTGAAAACGGCAGGCCTGCTTTAAGATGCTTCACAAAAACAAAATAAAACCACTACCTCACACCCACCCACCCATTATCTACTTAAACAGCAAGGCTTTCAGATGCCGGGCAAATGAACATCTCGTACAAACCTCTTTTCTTTGTACGTGATCATCGCCTCTGCGATGGGCAACTGCATGACTGCGGTTGCGTTCTGCAGGTAGCGATGTACCCTGTTGAGCATCTCCTGGCAGTCTGTCTTCTGAAGCTCGGCCCGCTCCAGCAACTCCTTCCAGCTGTCGGCAGAGAACGCCGCTGCGTAGACGCTGTCCACACTTCCCAGGTATCTTGATATTGAGCTATAACCTGCACATGGAACAAAGTATGGGGGCTTAGTATATGATTCAACGTACCGTATAGTACCGAATATAAGCCGACCTTTTTTTCATTATTTTAGGTCTCAAAATCCCTCCTCGGCCTATATGCGAGCATCATCATTTTGACGCGCTAATTTCAAACACCCAAGTTACAGCGCCGTGTGACAAGGAAATACGTATAGTTCACTACTTCTGTCTGGCGCTGCGCCAACAATACGGCAGGCACGGAGGACGCGACGCTATCTCCAGGCCTAATGCAGGCCTCCTGATGAGTGAAGAATGACGTGGAACAGATAACTGGGCGATATGAACCGGTCTGCTTGGAGATTGCGTCATAGCGCTACGTCATCACGGGCTCCGCTTCAATAGGCCGCGCGGGGAAAACGACCTTGGCACTGGCTCCGCGGAAACAGACCGCAGGAATAACGGCGCTTAAAATAAAAATATTGAATTAAATTTTTTTTTTTTTTAAATTTCGATGACCTAAGTTAGGGGCTCGGCCGAAATTCGGTGTCGGCCTATATTCGGTACAATACGGTACTCAAAACAGCTGCAATACATATTATTCTCAAGACAGAAGAAACAATGTCTACTTTACCACAATAATTACATAGGCTACATACAATACCTAAGTTACATTGGTAAAAAGTAGGATTGCATGTCAATATTACTGTAGGCCTATAAACTTGAAGAGATTTAGTAGTACTCTGATTCGAGCCACTACGAGGCTCCCGGTAACACATACTACTTGCCTAATGGTACTAAGAGGAACTTGATGTAGTTTTGCCAGTCGAGAGGTTTGAAAGACAACTGCTCCACGTAATGTCTCAGGACAGAGTTGACGAAACTGTCGGATCCGGCCAGCAGAACTTTGATGGCTGGCGGTGGCTTTGCATTGCTGTTGCAGCTGGAACAAACACAGGTAATTGTAATCTAGCGTAGCTATATAACCTTGCCGCCAGGCACAGCTACCCTGAAGTATTTATATCTTGGGCCCAGTCAGAGATTTCTGTGTGATAGTAGTACATGGTTCGTAGAAAAAGTAGATTATAGGCCCCTATCGAGTGTTAGCCACACTTATTTTGACAACTCAAATCTTAAAGGTAGGCCTGTTATAACTTATAAGCAGGGCTCGAATTTTAAATTGTAAATTTACTAGTCCGAAATTAAAAACATTAGTCCATATTCCTACTCCAAACCACTACTAGTACTACTTAATATAACTTAAATACGTAATTTCTTAATAATTATGGGCACTGATAACTTTACTGTTTTGTGCCCTAAAACCCTAATAACTATAACTAACTAATTAATTACGTAATATTTGGCTACCCTTTACAAATGGACCGTGTCTATCTCCTACGTTACATATCTCACAAACAGAAGAAAACATCGAATTAAGTTGTTGGTCAAAACGTAGCCACGTGTGTTCTGTTAGCCAGCGTTCTTGAAAAAGGCGCACACGATTCTTCTCATAATTTGCATTGACAGCAGTAGGATAAGGTTTCTGTTTCTTGTTTGGGTTATAATCTCCTTGTAAATACCGCCACATATTTGTTTGACCGCGTAGTTTGAAACGTAACGTACGCAATTTATGTTACGGCTCACCAAAAAAATCACTCGCCCGCCGGGCGAGTGATTTCCAAAAGTTTCTCGCCCACGCAACAATACACTCGCCTCGGGCGACCAGGCGAGCGTTAAATTCGAGCCCTGCTTATAAGTAAGTTTTATTTCCAAACTAGGGGTGTGCGGGCAGCACATTTTATTTCGGGTCGGGCTCGGGTGCGGGTATTGAAATACCCGCGGATATCGGATAATTTTCGGGTTCGGATACTTATTCAAATGTTATTCAAAAGCCCTAGGCCCAAGTGCCAAATACCTTCAAAACCATGTAGGCCTAGGCCTAGCCTTCGCCTAGGGAAGGCTAGGCCCTAAGTCCTTAGCCTAGAGCCTAGGCCTAGGCACGCTGGAGGCACGTCGTATTACCGTAAAGGTTTTTTAAAATTGCATCGCAATAATTACACTTAGATTGGGAATTCGCCAATTTGACGAAGTGGAGCCATATCGCCGACTTGATAGTAGGGTTAGGAGTACCGGTACGTAAATCGTCACTTTCAACATCACCATCCACGTCACTCTCGCAGTCTTCTACATCCATTCTAGCACGAAGAATATCAATTTAATAATTTAAACAAAGTACAATAGCCCTACGTAAATGTAGTAGTGCTCAGCGTGCTGGTAAAACATTTCCAAAACGTGAATCGTGCTAGGCCTAGGCCTAAACCACACGCAACAAGTCACAGGAAGTGCCAAGGGGAGTGGTACATGACATGAAACGATTCCGCGCGTTCATTGGCTAGAAACTTCGACCTTCGACTTGATGCTTCGACTTGTTGCTAGTGCTGCGATCTAACGGAGTTTTACGAACTTCTTCAGCATAGACCTTGTTCACGCTGGCTCAACCAACAAATTCAAACTCGAGCGGCAAATACCCGACCCGACCCGAATTTTCCATCTCGTCGTCGAGTTATCGGATATGACACAAAATATCCGACCCGACCCGAAATTTCGGGTACCCGCACACCCCTATTCCAAACAAATTATTTTACATAACATTTTAAACAATACATTACGTTTTAAATTGTCTTGACGTTGAAAGAGTCATAAACAATAATTTAAATGAGGTATATACATATATAGAAAATATTAGATACAGTAGGCTTAGTACCAAATATAAATAAATGTGTAACGGCAATCTTGACCTTGATATTTTTAGGGATGTATTACAGTACTATTAGCAAAAATATGGTGAAAATAAAAATGTAACACCCTTCCCTGAACATTGAGAAAAGAGTGCCGTATTGGACCGAATACAGTGCGATGTTTTATTCCAAAAATATAATCTCAAAAACAGCACTCGCGTTATTTCCGCGCTCTTGCATTTGAAATAGCGCCTGAACATAGGCCACTTGCAATACAACTCCCGCGCATCGCCCCGCCCACCCACTCGACGCCAGCTGATCCCGTGACGTGAGGTGGACGGGTGACGTCATCACAGGTTCCGCAGAAAATGACCACCAAAATAACTGTGCGTATAATTAAAAAGTTATTTCTTGGGAATCGATTCCAAATCGATTCTTAGGTCACAATGATCGATTCCAAGTTTTTGGAATTAATATCATCCCTAAATCAGCCTGGTGAACTGTGGTTGGCCTGTGAGCTTGTGCTTGGCCCTACACAGTTAAAACATGGGACTAGGCCCTAACATTGTTCAAAATGTTTTGATGAAAGAGTGAAACTTTAGGCTATTCATTCATTGTATTGTAAATAAAAAATGTTTCTTGTACATTTTAACTTTCTTTGATTTGATATATTTTCTTGAAATGATTCCGAAAAATTGGGGGTCATGACTCATGATATATTTGAGATTGTGCTATATTCGGTCCAATACGGTACTAGATACAGTAAGATCCCTCTTATTCGAGTTGGATGAGACCGGGGGCACCTCGGATTTGCGAAAAACTCGGATGGCGCGTTTCATTTGTTTATTTGCTCTCGTAGGCCTAGCATAGGCCTAGCCACACATGTAATGGATAAAGGAACATAAAATACACACGATACACTTCATACAGGGTATACTAAATGAATTAATAGCTTGTAAATCAAGCTCACAAACACACGTACACAATTAGGCCTACATGTCGTAATAAAAACGTATGTCTAGGCCTAAACTCGACGCAGTAGGCCTAGGCTAGGCCTACAATGCAAACATAGGCCTAGCTCTCTTTCTCATGTGGGAAAACCTCTCACTACTATATCCCGCGCTGAAGCTCTCGTCGCAAGATAAGCCTGGGAAAGAAAGAACATAAGCCCAGGAATAACAATCCTATGCGTCGTGATAACGAATTTCGTGAATCGGTTGAAAGATGATTGCATTGCGAATTCTACTTCTACACCCAACCATCTTTGTCAGTCAGCTGTGAGTGTGAGTTGGTTGGATCGTACGCGCATCTCGTACTGCGCAGACGGCGGTGTCCAAGATTTATTGCCGCATCTTTCTCTCTTGCACTCACTCGTGGCATGGGCGCGACTCGCCGAGACGGACGGAAGCACGTGATAGCTTACAACGCGCTCTGTCGTCAACTCCAATTACTCTTTAGGCAGCGGGCACGCTCCGCGGGAAAGACCGCAACCACGTAGCGCGTAATTTAAACTGGTGAATTAGTCTATAAACGGCCGCGAAATATACCCGGATCTTAAAATCGGCTCCGGGTAATTTCTGGAACCGGGTACCCGATGTCATCCCTACTCGTAAGGCATGCCTACAAATGTATGCGAGTACATTTAAAAAAGTGCGGCGCGGCGTCTGTAATTATTTTTATGTTTTATTTACGTATTTAAAACTTTAATTTTTTTTTTTTTTTTTTTTTTTTTTTTGGGGGGCGGCTCGGTTAACACGGAATATCGGATAAGAGGAGATCGGATAAGAGGGATCTTACTGTATTATGCTATTGTAATCAGCAGTGGGTTCTTATACCCATGTAGGTACTCTTGTGTTCAGCTAGGCAACTTACAACTTCTGTATCTTGGTGACTAGACATGTGACGGTGGCTCGAACGTCAGCCGGACCCAGGGTGCTGATGACTTTCTGCTGTCGCTCGTGTAGCCGCGTGGCCAGGAGCGAACCTTGGGGATCTGATGCACTCACTACGAGGAGGTGGCCCGGGAGAGACGCGTCGTCAGGGGGGAGGACCCGGGACAGCTGCTCCAGGAGGACCTTGCGAGGCTGCAAGGAAACACCATCGTAATAATAATCATCCCCCGCCAGCATCTGGTATCTGTCAGGGCCCAAGGGATAACTCTACATCTGTGTCAAATGTATTTCATTGATTTATTTGAAGACCCAGGCTGCGGTCCGAGCCGACCCTGATCAATGTTGGTTGGCCACGCCCCAATCCTTCTTTATCTCGCCAGCTTTTTTGTTACAATCCTAGATTCTGGTATTGCACTTTGTATTTTAGCTCAATAAATTTTGATGGCACAATGAGTCAATGACACAATGTCATATTGATGCAACTATGAAATGAACATGTTGCTACAGCGATCAAGGACACGAAGTATTTTATATCTAAGCATCACCTGTTGCTGGAAATTTCAAACAACTGCAGCGTCACTCACCTCATGTAGACTGCAGTCTTGGATGGGACTGGGGTTGTTGCTCGTCGTCCGCTGCTCGAGGCTCAACGACTTCTCGGTCTGCTTCTTGCTCTTGCTCGCCGAGGAGTTTCGGTCCCTGTTGAACAGACGGCTCTTCCGCTCTCGATCGCCACTGTCCTGAACAACAAGAGCGAGTGTAAGATTCTCTAGACGACAGGTTTTATCTAATGCACATCGAAGTAGTTAGGTTATTTATATACCATGTGCAGTGATTACACCTTTATTTCAGTTATCAAGCTACTTACTTTGAGGTATTGGTTGTATTGTTTTACTTGGATAATTTTCATTAAACTTTGTAATGAATGAGAGCAATATTAACTCTTAACACGGTGGCTGCCGGTTGCACCAAATGCTGTAGGACTACCGGTACTCAAGTTTCCAAAAGAGCTACTTTAAATAACAGTACAGTGGATTGGAACCTCGCTCCAACGATTTTTAAGGGACTGAGTAAAAAAATCTTACAGGTGGGAAATCGTGTCAACGAGGATCACAAAGAAAATTTGAATTTCATAGTACACGCAGTCTATTTTATTGGTGCAGCGCCAAAGCACGCGTCAGCTGGTAGCGATCGATACTAGTAAGTACGTCTCTGCACAGGTCTCGAGTTCTGTGTGATGATGCAAGACGCGACGCGTCAGTCCGACTTACACGGAGAGCTGTAGAGACAGCACTTTCCCGCTCCACTGACTCACTATACGCCTACTGCGCAGAGCGCCTGCGCCTTGGACTAGCAAGCCAGCTGGCTCGTGAGGCGAGGCCCGCCTGCCCGGCTTGGTCGATGCACTCGGGCGGGAGTCGAGCGCATATTTTACGCAAATGTTCCATTTTTCTTTGCTTTTTCATGAGTCATTGCAGCAGATTAATAACTAATGCAATTTTTATCAGGGACTTACAAATTCATCGTTCAAGGTGGGAAATTGTTATTTTTGGCGCTTTTAAAAGACGTTTAGTCTGAAAAATTTTACATTGGTTTAAATGGGAAAAAGAAGGGACTTAGTGAAATCGTGGTTGGAAATCGTTGCAGCCGTGATCGTTGGACCGAAGTTCCACTGTAATTGCCTTTCAGTTATTGCTACTGTTACTATATGGAATCACTGTACATCTGCATTTTATATAGGCCTATTATAGATACAGAAAAAAAACTTTCAATCTGTATTTACCAGATAGAAAGCCTACGCTTATTTAGACCTTTTTGAAGTTAAAAAAGTACCTCAGTTACATGTATATACTGGTGCTAGTGCCTACTTGACTTGCAATCAAGCAAATACTGTATGAATATCTAGTGTTATGACAGGCTTACTTTCGCCCGGTCATCCGCGCTCTTTGGAGGTGACGAAGCACCTTGCTGTGGGTCACTGTGCTCGGGGTCGGTCCAGTTCTCGGGATGAGAGTCCGAGTCGGCCTTCTTCGAGCTCTCGTCGCTCAGCCGGTCCTGGCTCTTCTCTGCAACACACGTAACATTCATCGTCTGTCTTTGTTGCTCTCGCTTGCTAAACAGCTTGGATCACACGGTACATGAGTCTAGCTACGTGGGAGAAAGTGTAATGAGCAGCTAAACACATCCAAAGTAACGTACAGATTTAACAGTGGTCACAACTTTGAACCTTGAAGGCATGGTAATCATAACCTCTAATGAAGAACATGAGGTTTACGCCGAAACGGTAAACTCGGCTTTTATCTATTACATTTTAATGTCCAGTTTTGCTTCATAACAATCTTAGATATAACAACACAGAATGAGATTCAAACTCACGCAAATAAATGCAAATTAAATAGATCCACTTTCAAACGTAGTACCGTAATTTATGCGAATTTAGGCAGCAGGAATAACATCAAGTTCAAAATGGCAATTTGTCAATAGTAGGAGTATCTCTATTCTACTTTTTAAAATTTGGTTTGGGGAAAGAAGACAAGTGGTCTAAATAGGGGTGTGGCTTATAATCGAGTAAATACAGTAAATGACATTTAAAAAAAAAATCATTCAACAAATACAAATGAAATAACAATGAAAATAATACAATAAATATTAATCATAAATCCTGTAGTTATGTTGGTAGGTATTCCAAGAAGCCCCTCGTGTAGTGTGTGGTATGAACGGCTGTCTGCTCTGGAGCCCTCACCCTCGTACTTATATATACGGAGATTGCTACTTGTACAGCTACTTGAAAAAGTAGTCATGCTACTTTACATCTAGTTTCACAATATAACCAAATAAACATATTGTATATTGACTATTGATTGATCCAATAACAATAAAATAAATAAATAAATTTGCTATCACATTTAACTAACAGCCTTATTTGTACCATACACGGACTTCCACCACTATTTGCCAACTTAAACATTACTTATTAAAATAGTATGTGCTAACAAACTAATTAAAATTATTGTATGTAAATTATTTTCTTTTCATCAAAGCTTGCAAATCAAATGTTTCCCATGATTTAACCAATATCTGCAGGAGTGATGCCACTGCAGTGTCTGCAAGTGTTGAAAGTGAAAACAGTTGGTACCGGTAAATAATGCTGTAGTTGGTTGGTAGGTCTACTTCACTGCTTTGCAATGAATTACAGTCTTTTACAATTGACACTTTACTAGCTTTAACTGATTGGTGGATCAATTGATATGGATAATTTGGATACTATGTAGGCCTAGATGGGAAGACAATTAGGCTCCTGGAATTTAAAAAATGCACAACGATGCTGCGAGCTGTATCATCTGGTCACTCTTGGAGGGATATGAGGCTAGGTTTAGTTGCATAGTAACATGCACATAGAGAAAACAGCGAGATGCAAGACTAACCTGCAATCAGAGGTGTTTGAGCGTGCTGCCTACCTGCCAGGGGCGGTCTGTTCCGTGCGTAACTTCCTGCGTACACAACAACACTACACATCAGCCATCAGCAAGACACTAACAATACAATACAACACAGGCTTGCAAGCAAACAACAAACAATACAATACAATAAGCAGTTCAAATAGATTGTTTCAACAATTTGCAGTGCTTTCAAATTAGGGATGTCAAACGATATAAAATTCATATCGATAAATCCGCTTCGAAAAATCCAAAAATATCGCGCCGATACCGTCACCTTGTAATCATATTGCGTTATATCGGCATAAAACTCGCTTTTCTTGCATTTGCGGCAATTTGCGCATTTGGCAACACTGGTCGGCGGATTGGTCGCCACCTACGACAGGCCCCTCGATGCCTCTCCCACAAGCGACACTCGCTTGAGGGAGCGGTGGTGCGAGAGAGAGAGAGAGAGAGCACAAGTGCTGTTCCTTGATCGGCGCATCGTGAAGGGGTAGGGGTTGTGGTACTGTGAAATAGATCGTGAGCGGAGAAACCCGTTTTGAGACGCTGGGAATTCCATGAAATCCAGAATTCAGGAGAAGAACATCGTTGTAGCAGCGTAGATCAGTCATATAAACGTGTATAACTATACGCTACTGAACTTGCTATTAAAAATCCGTATTCCAAATAATTATCGCGATATCGCTAGCAAATTGATATAGTAGGATTATCGCGGTACATCCACCTACATTGCGAAAATATCGACATACGATTATCGTTGACATCCCTATTTCAAATTGTTAGAACCGACAAGCACATTAGAACATAGGCTACACATCACGTACTATACGTATAATAGTAGTACCTACGTAGATGCAATGACTTTTGGTTTAGTAGCTAAAGGTTGCAACTATTGTTTTGTCAGTTTATTAAACAGACAGGGTTCGTTCCCCTCTTCCCGTGAGTCAACACGACATGTAGAGCTTGTTGACTTCAACAGATCTATGAGTGCATACACTGTAATTGCACTAACTTGCGTTGATGGATTTATGCATGGTGAGAGAAAAGAACAAATGTCATTTAAAATAAGCAATGCACATTATTAGATGGTACTGTAGTGCAAACTATTTTAGTACAAATAGTAGGCTAGGTTTGATTACGTATTTATATAACGTGTACAATATTCAGTTATAAAAACTGATTTACATACTATTAGGAGAATCTAAAAATAGGGGTGCCTGAGTGTTTGGTTAACGAAAACAAGCATAGTATAGATTGGAGAAGGGTTGACAGGTTGGGAAAGCAATAGCATAGAGAACATAAAGCCCAGCCTGAAGGGCTGGGGGCGACAAAACTTTTCATCTGCTGATGACAACTGCAGCTAATTTAAAGTTGTTTGTTACCTTAATCCACAACGCGTTTTGTCCTTCTGGGACTCATGAGGCAGATGGTGGCCACTAAAAATCAGCTAAGTACATACAAACAAAATTCACAACACATAACCAAACCTGTGGTAGGGCCACGCAAGAAGTAAATTCTGCATGCATGTTGTCATCATCAGCAAGGTTACTTCAAACACCATTCATACTGAGGCACACCGCCAGCACAACCAGTAAGGGGGCTTCCTCCCAACTCTAGTGCTTGGGAGACAAAACATCCATGACTTCCCTGGATTCGAACCAGGACCCTTGGCAACAAGAGAAAAGCTGCCCCTCCTGCCGTTGCTTGGCCAGGGTGCCTCTCCATTCATTCTAGGAGAATACATTAGAGATAGGAAAGATGGATAGTCACAACACAGCACAACTAGCGAGGGGGCTTCCCTCCTAGACTCTGGTGCTTGGGGGACAAAAGACAAAACGTGTCATGGAATAAGGTAACAAACAACTTTAAATTAGCTGCAGTTGTCATCAGCAGGTGAAAAGTTTTGTCGCCCCCAGCCCTTCAGGCTGGGTTTTATGTTCTTTATGTTCTCTATGCTTTCCCAACCTGTCAACCCTTCTCCAATCATACTGTAATAAAACAAGCATAGATATTTTCATTTTTCATTAGTTGAAAGTTAGCAAACAAAAATAGAACAACGAGGTGCAACGTTCTTCTTAACTATTATTCTATTCTGCAATTCTAAAAGAAGTGTAGGAAATATGTATGGTATGGTAAAGTACCGATCTGCAGTGTTGTAATCCGGTTGTTACTACTACTACTAAACAATGCCACACGGTGCAAGCCCAAGTTGGGCTCATGCGGGCTCACCCCATGCAGGTAGACCGCTGGAAAATTTTATAGATAAAAAAAAATAATAAAAAAAATGAAATGAAATAACAACATGTTTACTTGTGGTTCGAGACTAATGGATTGATTTCTAACAAATGACGTTTGTATGTTTGGCAAAACCAGTGGTTTCATAGTTTTTTGCAAACCCCTACAACCATATTGTGAACTATACTCCGACTCAACAAACGTAATTATCTGACTATTCAACTTAAAATGGTAATATATAAGCTTTAATAGTAATAGAATGGAATAGTTTAACCATAGAATGCAAATAGCATATAGATAATTAAGATAAGTAGGCCTATAAGAAAAGTCTATTCACTTTGAGCTATGACATACATATATAGTAGGGCTGGGCTATGACATAAAGTTCAAATATCGATAATTGTCAAAAATTTCGATATCGATATCGATATATCGAAAGCAATACATGTATTTTGAATATCCCCTCCCTCATAACAGTTTGCAGTGAAATGAAAAACAAAGTATTTTCTAAACCATTGTGTTTTTTATTGATTAAAAAAATACACTGATCTGGTCATTTTAACATTTTTATTATTGATTTGATATTGAAGTAATATGTAAAAAAGTCTTCCTTCCGTCTTCGTCTTTGTAGGAAGAACACTCAACTGCCCGGATTCTGCAACGAGAAAAGACGCAAATATTAGGCTTAGGTCTTTGCGTGTAGGCCTAGAGCTTGGCAATGTAGTCAAACTCAAAATATAAATGTTTGTTGTTTGAAAGGTACGACATAAATAAATGTTATCATAGTACGCGTAATAAATTAACAAGACACTGTGTGATAAGTGCAAGGTCACGGGTGGTTTCACTGAAAGGCGGCGAGGCGATTGCACAGCGTGCATCGGTCGGAGGAGAGTCGAGCGCATGAGCGTACAGTCGGGTCATAAAAAACGAAACCCACGTAATAATAACTAAAATAAAAACTCGTAAATAAAAACAGTACTTACCACAACTTGTAGTGGGCTCTCATGAACATCAAGTCCTCGAGATGAGCACCTGTCAAGCTTGCTCGCGTCTTGTTCATTACGTGTCCGGCTTCGCTAAAAACACGCTCGCACGGAACACTGGTTCCGACCACGCCCAAGTATTTCTTAGCCAGCACAGCAATGATTGGAAATGACTTCTCATTTCGTCTCCACCACTCAAGTGGACAGCTGTCAGGCGGTTCTAGATCTCGTGCACGAAACCTACGTATCTCGGAGATTATTGATTGATCTGGATTAGCTTCTTCGATCTCCTCATCACTGTCATCTAGCAAACCACACTTCGCCTTTTTTAGAAGGTTGTCGCGATTGTCCTCTTCGTCTTCTAGGCCTTGTTCATTGATAGTTCGTTCGGCTTCGATTTTTACGTCATTCCAAACTGCATCAGCATTGAACCCTGCCCTCTTTTCCAGAGTTGTGTGGAAGCGAGGATCCAACGCGGTGGCTCGTAATACGATAGGCTGTGTTTCAAGTTGCCGAATTCGTTCGTCCAAATCCTTTGATACGGCGGTCTTGACATCTTTTAACAATTTTGAGTCCGTTGCTGCGGTAACAGTTTTTTTAAGAAGACTGAGGAAAATGCGCACAGTAGTCGAAGCAGTGACGTATTTCTCGCCACCGAGTGTAGTAGTGGCCTCTTTAAACGGCTCAAGGAAATTGGCCAAGTCTTTAATGCGTTTTTCTTCATTTGCCGTGATTAGCCACGATTCAGTTTTAGTGTTTTGCAGAAGAACATTGTTCAGCGCCCGTTTATTTTCATAAACTGAACACAGCATATCATAGGTCGTGTTCCAACGTGTTGGTACATCTTGCACCAATTTGTGTTGTACCAAGCGAAATTGCCTTTGGGCTTCCTCTAGAGCTTCTTGTGCCGTCGAACTGTGATGAAAGTGACCAACAATTCGTCGGCATTTTGCTTGGATGGCATCAACTCCGTCCGTTGACAACCCTTTGGTGACGGAAAGCTGAATCGTATGCGCCGCGCACCGAACATGCCCCGCCTCTTTCAACCTTATGGCCTTCACGATATTGGCGGCATTGTCGGTGACATATGAAGTGACTTTATCCACTAGCCCCCATCTTTCCTCTAGTTCGTTTAAAATAACAACAATGTTTTCCGCAGTGTGTGCACCGTGGACTTTCTTAACTTCCAGCATGCGGGATTTCAGTATCCAATTTTCCACGTAGTGAATAGTGACGCCCAAAAACGCCATGTTGGCCAATGAGGTCCAAAAGTCTATGGTTAGAGTAACGTTTGTGAAAGAATCAGACTGAAAGTCCTCTTTCAGTTCAGATCGTTTTGTTTCGGCTTCCGCCTCGAGCATACGCGTAAATTGCCGCCTTGACGGCAATTTGTACTCGGGTACAAAGTCGGCCAACATTTGCACAAATCCACTACCTTCCACGGTTGATATGGGTCGCATGTCATGTACAATATATTTAAGCACTGAGCTAGTTAGGCGTTGTGCCCGTGCACTTTCTGTTGGTAGTTTACTTTTCCACATTTTAAGCAGTGGATTTTGTTTCGGAGTATTTCTTGCTGCCTTGCACATGACTAAATGCGCAGATAGGTTCGAAGTATTTCTTGAATATTTGACTTTGGCGTCGCACAAACTACATCGCACGAAATTTTCATCTATTTTCTTACCACTTGCATTAACCTCAAAACCAAAATACTCCCACACGTCGCTGCGCGCACCGGCCAGCTTCTCTAGTTTACGTTTTTTCACAGTAGTAGCCTGGCCCTCGCTAGTAGATGCCATTACACAAGATAAAGTAAACACAAAGATAACGAATGATAAACAAAATAACTCCCGCCCGGCACGAGTAACAGCTGTAAATCTGGCAGCGAACCAACTCGGAGAGCACGTGTCACAGACGATAACCAAGCAACTTAGGCGAGGGGAGAGGGGAAGGTTCACTCACGTATTTTTTGCGCACGGCCGGCTGACAAGTAGAAGCGCGCGCAGCGGGTTAGGTGGGGGACGGACAAGTGTAGCGACGAGTGGTGAGGGGAGGGGATGAAAGGTGACGAGAACAAAAATTTGCAAGTTATATTTTTTTGCACAGGCAATTGAAACGTGGAACATTAGAAATCAAAACTTGATTTTTGAAATTTTATTTTTTATTTTTTTTCGACTTTTATTTTATTTTTAAATTAATTACTTTTTTCGATATTTTTTCGATATTCAACCAAATATCGATATCGAAAAAATCGGCTCATATCGATATCGTATCGAAATATCGATTTCTTTGCCCAGCCCTAATATATAGTAGGGATGACATCGGGTACTCGGGTACCCGACTCCTACCAGACTTCTGTCGGAGTCGACTCCATTTTCAAGGAGTCGGGGAAAAAAAAATATGATAAATTGAATGAGATTGTACTTGTTGTCTCGTTTGTCGTTATCTTATCTCATAACGTAAATATATAACAAATCAGCGAGAGTCTTGGCCGGACCAAGAGACAAGCAAGCTAGTGATATATAGGCCTATATGGGGGATATGGGGGGGAAACGGCCGGACAGCTTTGTGCAACTAGAGTGGTGGGCTAAAAATAACTTCTGCATCAAAAAATTCTAAAAAAAAATATTAAATTGCGGATCGGGGAGTCGACTCCTACCCGGTTTCCAAGGCTCCGGAGTCGACTCCAATATTAACTACCCGATGTCATCACTAATATATAGTATTACTCTATTAGAGCCAAGCATGCTCACAGCATGCATCCGACATCAGATTAACGTTTCTGTTTCCACGCACAGACCAAGGTATCACACAATCAAAGTATTTAAGGAAAGTGCAACTCAAAGGGTTAAGAATCAGGTAAAAAATGTGTTACAATTTTCACACTAGGCTACCTACTTCGTCCTACCCAAGTTAAAATTACAAATCAATTTTAAAAAGAAAAAAAGTATGAAGGATGTATTGCTATGACAGGCTCTTCTAGCTACCTGGCACGTTGAGTGACTCGTGCAGCAGCGAGCGACTGCTGGAGAAGAACGGCCGCAGCGAAGGTTTCGGCGTGGAAGAGATGCTCATCGTGTCCATCTCGGGTCCGGAGTCGCTCATCTCCTCCAGCTCCTCGAACAGGTCGTCGATCTCCGTCGGGTCCATCTCCCCCCCCGACAGCTTCTCCCCCATCACCTCCTGGCCCTGGAGGTCCTCCGTCACGCGGAACCGCTTCAGCAGCGCGATGAACTTCTGCTTCAAGTTGCGTTGCTGGAGACGGACAGACAAGTTACGTTCGTTCGCCCTATCTGACCATGATACCCATGTAAAAACAATGTGTCTCAAAATGAATGCATTTTACTTTACACCAAGCTTATTTCCATGTTTGTGTGCCTACAGAGGTTGGTTTCAAATGACTGCGCGAGCGTGCAGGCCCACAATATTATAGTCAAGAACGCATTTTTGTTTTTTTGTAATATTTGTAATCCGCAAACAAAAATTCAAAGGAACTGGAAATTGAATCCTCCTCTCCAATTCACAGTTAACCAAGTTTTCTGTAATTTTTGTTCTAGTTATACAACATATCTAGCAACCACTTGTTTGTACTTGATATAGTAGGCTACACAATGGTTAAACTTGTACGTAACCCACCCTCGCGTTGGCGGGAATCTTTGTGCGCCCGGCCTTGCGTGTGCGCCGCGCCTGTCCGTTCTCGTGCATCGGTTCCGAGTCCGACAGTTCCGCTTCTCCGTCGTCGTTGCTGCTGAACTCGTCTTCGTCGTCGGAGAAGTCGGCCACCCGGTCTGGAAACCACAGAGCGGAGTTAGAACCTAGGGTGGGGTCAGCGCATACGTACCCCTTACCTTCAATGCAAGCGAGTCTTACGTCTTGCATCCAACTCCTTGGTCTTCAGGTCTTCCAATGACGAATCAGGTGTGTGTGGTTCTTACTAACACCTCGGGGACGGTAAAGCCGAGTCCGCGTGTTTCGTCAGTCAACAGTCTTTACTATGACCTTTTGGATTGGATATTGCTTAACGTCTCATATTTATGCAACATGGCTAATCGAGACGAAGGAAGGGACTTTAAAGAAATATTGAACTAAGCTCAAAAAAAAAATCAAGTTCTTTTCAAATCTTTGCATTTTGTTATGTTCAACTTCATCTTGAATATTATAATTATATTATGAATGTAAAGAGTCCATAGGTCAGGAAAGAATAGAGAACAAAAACACAGCCTGAAAAGCTTGATCGACAACACAATTTCACCCTTCTGATGAGTGATGATGACACAGCTAATTTAATGTCGCTACTTTGATCCAAGATGCATTTTACCCTTGTCACAACTTATTATTCAATACTTAATAGAATATGAAATATTTACTATTTACTATTTAGTGTTAGTACCGGTAATTGGGAATTGATTATCATTGTCATCACATGAAATCATGTAGGCCTATTAACAAATTATGTAATATAAATAAATAGGCCTATGGCCCTAAATGAATAATTATAATATAAATATAGTCTACAGTATTGGACCCCAACAAATAAAGTACTACCTACATGTAGTGCTTATTTGTTGATCTGTACCTGTACTTGATTGCACTGCAGTAATCAATCTTTAATAGTTTATTCCAAGGGACTAAAAAAAGGATAAAGTTACAACTATTCATTAGGGGTGTGCGAATATTCGAATTTAAATAATATTCGCAAATAGATTCAAAATTTGATTTAAAAAAATACCTTCTGTTGATAGCTTTGTATTGAAGGTCCAGTTTTAAAAACATAAAGCCGCACATGCGTCCCTTATGTTCAACCCCCCCCCCCCCTCTTTTCTTACAACAATACGTTGTCAACAGTGGCCACAAAACAAAGAATTCAATATCTGATTATGAAAGTTTTTGTGTTCTTTACGTAAATTATCCACTATACCAGGGGTCGGGAAACCTGCGGCTCCTGAATGGGTCTTGGCTCTATAGTTTTGTTATGAAAATTCTCTAAAATCCAAAGTCAACATGAAGCTGTCAACATGAGCGACGCAAATAAACGCGAAATATCCAACGAAAATCGTTGCATATTAATAGTGATTGGACTGACAAATTTGGTGTTATTATTGCTTATAGAATGTAGTGGTTTTCCACTATGTGTTATATGTAAAGTTATCTTCCATTAATAAAGTTACATTGAGCAACATTTTTTGAAGTCATAGAACAGTTTTTTTTAGCTGAACTGCGGATTGCGCAGGTCCTACCTTTCTGTGCATACACGAGTTTTAAGACATTAATTGTTTTAACAATCATCAGGCATAATGTTAAAACTGTTCACATACAGACCACATTTTCAAATTATTGTATCAAATATCAACCACAAAATTAACATTGCTTCAACAGCTCAATATACTACATAAAATGTTAAACATTATGTCGTCCATTTGTACCCGATAAAAATAAAACTAGTATGTTACCTTAGGCATATGAGGTAATTATTTTTTAATTATCCTACTACATGGCTCCAACTAGCAATCACTTCCAAATTTTCTATAAAATTGGCTCCCAAGACAAAAAAGGATACCGACCCCTGCTCAATACATATTCTTAACTATTGGATTCGTTGTACTATTCGCGAAAATAGAAATATTCGATAAAATAACTTTCAATCCGTGAACTATTCGATTCAAACCAGGCAAGTCCCTCTGCACACCCCTACTATTCATGCTTTTTAATATTGCGTCAGGCAACACTTTAATCTATTTATTTATCATACTCTGACCAGAAATAAATTGAAAGTTGAGATTTACACTTACCCATACAGGCCGAGTTAAGTGTGCGTACCGTGCGAGTGTAACATTCTACTGTTACATTATAATAAGCTTAGTTAGAGAGATGAAAACTTTCAAGACTTGCATGCCTCAATGCCATGTCTCAGTGTAAAATGCAATGCTTACAAACAAAGACTTTCTGCAAATCCTTTATAAAAACATGATATAGTGGACAAAGGAAACAAACTTATAACTACTGCCACTGCTCATTACCAACTGTTCGTAATGTATTCTGTAAATATTTGTAAGAATCAAAATGCTTAATTAAAACACAATGTTAAACATACTACCTTATTGCAGGCCTAGTCTGTGCTCCCAGCCGCCATTAGCTTAACTTAGGCACTAGAGATTTAGTTAAACTACATATTTACTTTTGTATCTTTCTTCTTGCCTAGACGTTTGAGCAGAAATGTATATTGGCATAGTGAAGTCTCGAGTTTGCGCACCTTGAAGAAGGAGGGACAAACCATGTCATAAGAAGTGCAACACAGTGCAACAAGAGAAGGTGTGGATCACATACAAATCCTTACGACTATTGCACCGACTTGCACCTATTGCGACCCCTCCACTCTTTGAGGGTCGATGTAATAGAAATGATTTATTTATTAAAAATTCACATTATACTGCATTCAAAGGTAGTGAGATCTCTGTTTGGCAACTTAACCTTCTTCTATTGAGCATTGTTTTATGGTGGCAAAGTAGGCCTCCGCCTACCAGAACTGTTTAATGAGGTACAAGTTATCTATCATGAGAAGTGCTACTACACCTTGCGTGCAATGTGGGAAGGTGTACGATCGGCGTCAGAAGTAAATCAAGGGTAATCTTTTACCGACCTCACTCGTCAAATCTCGGATTAGGCACCTTTAAGCTAGCCCCAGCAAATTGTCAAGTGTGGATGACTTGCCTTATTTATGTCACTAGAAAAACTGTCCCTAATGATTTTCACCAGAAATAAGCTGTGCTAAGGTTATGCAGTGTTTGTGATCAATAATTGTACAAACCTGTGTTAGTATATCGTATTAACTAGGCAATGCT
>JAMZAV010002676.1:0-84807 GCA_024449915.1 Sweltsa coloradensis
CCCGGAGGTGGTAACTGAACAAAACAAAATAAAATTACTACTCAAAAATGCGGAAGAACACAAATATTCTTCAATTAAAAAAATAATTATATTAATTAATTAATTATGATTATAATTAATTAATCAATCTTGTAAAACAAATTTTAGCACCTGAAAAACAAACTTAAAGTAAACAAAGGATTTCAAAATTGGATCAAAAACTACTAAATTATAAGATTTGTGAATGAATTTCCATCCAAGATTTAGGTTATATTGAAATAAAACAATACAGACAATTAATACATCAACCTGCCTACCTATGGATCCGTTCTGATATAATGTTCTACTTCCCAATGGGCTATTCCCCCTGCCTATGTAACATCTGATACCCCCAAAATTTTAATATATATTTTTGATTAAAAATAAAAATGATTGGAATTTGATAAAGAAATCTGAGTTTTAATTGATTTTAATTAAAGTATAATTATTGTGTACTCATCATTTATCCGGTTGATTTGTGCATGGTGCGATGTAATCCAAATATCCTGGGTTGGCCGCCTATCTCAGCTGATCGTAGGGGAACACTAGCTGCGCAGAAACACCCAACTCACTACACCACTATTGAGAATCTTCACCACGAGAACATTCCATTTATAACCCAAGCATCGACTGAAAGTTTATTGTTCGCAATATAGTTCCAGGAATTCAATAATTAGTCCAAAATCCGGTAATGTTAAATGAATGGAATATGCAAATAGGCACATGTGACATTTGCTAGTCACGAAACAGTTCGAAATCAAAATATGCGCAGTAGAAACACTCGTAGAACGGAATCAATTAAAATATGCAAACGACACTCGATTAAAATATGCAAATGTAAATTTACATGTTGTAAATTTAATATCACACAAACGGTAGAATCACTCCAATCATCGACTTGATTATCGTATAAACAAAACCATCTCACTCCCCCTCGAGGCCAGGGAGCCAAAAACAAAACTTAGACGCGCACCATGACCTGGATCACAATCCGGCTATCCTCCGTCACTCGAACTGATTAATAGCCTCCTCGGCTATCGCCGGCTACACACCGCACCTACGCCCGACCTCTTAGACTGCTACTCTACTGCTACTCCCTGGTTTCCCCTACCCTCACGACTTTTATTAGGACTACCTGTCACGTGTCCAGCTTCCCTCTCCTACGACGATGGTAGAGATCCTTCACCTTAGATCTTGCATCCCCCTCACCGCTCACTACCCCCTTGGCCTATCACCTTCGCTAAACTGGACCTCAAGTCGTACACACTATATCCTCCTTCGAGAAGATTCTACCCCTCCTTTTGCGTGTTGGAGAACGCAAAAAGTCACGTAGACCCTGGCGTCTACTGTCTGAGCAACGACTTACTGAGGCGGAAATAATATCAATGCTATTCTGCTTGTGTGCAATCAGATAGGTGAAAACTTAGTCTTAAAACTCAAATTTCTCAACTATTACTGGATGAAAACGCTCCAAATAAGCGGTAATCATCTTTAATATACAGTGTTCATACATTTGCCTACTTTAAAATGTGAAATTCGAGCCGGAAATGGCTTAATTAGGTTAATTATCAATTAATCAGTTTTATCATAATTACAGAGTTAATTTCACAAAAATGAGGATTGGCTTTGATAATTGATTGTTGACTGATACTATATAGATGTAGATACATTTGATATGTTGCATATTAATGAAGTTAATAAAATTAATTGAATAAATTAGCATATTAATATGGAAATATAATAGATATTGAATTGAAAATAGCTAGGGAGGCTTGTTAAACTCACAATAGTCCTGGTAATATGGACTTGTATGAGCTGACCTTTATTGATTCTTCATTAATAGGCCTATGCATTTTCACCCTTCTTTAGCAATTTTGAAGATTTTGAGACTTTGAGGACCCAAAGTCTAAACTTTGTTTTCGACAAGCTGTCTTATATTGGTTTTTAGTTCAGGAAAAATTGATCATTCATCCGTTTTTCAGTTCGTTGCCCTGGTTGTAATATAGTTCAACAAAGCTATGAATAATAAATTTCAATTTTGTTATACTAGGAAAACGCTAAAGTCCCGTCGCATTGATGGATGAGCTTTTTTTTTTAAAAAAAATAGTATGCGTGGGATCTCTATTTCTTCAAGTTCCATTGCAAAATCATTTTTGTTAATTTTTATAAAGTACTAATTGCTAGGGTAATTAGAATGTCAAATATCTGTAGGCCCTAAGATTGCTTTATGAACGCATTGTAGGTGATTGTTGTCAAGTTTCTATAGTTACTTGTTAATTATTGTTATACATTTCAAAAAACTCATATTAAAACCTTTATTTCTATGGATTCTGGGTAACTTTTTCAACTTTTTCTTTCAAAAGGTACTACATCAACATTACCTTAATGTCCATGTATAATATGAACGTTGTAGCCCCACCCGTTTGGTCAGAATCGGCCCAAATGGCACAAAAATATCGCACTAAAAATCGAAAAAAATTCGTTAAAGTACGATATTCATGAGAAATATTTCTTCGATTATACCCAAAAACAATACACCTCTAAGTTCAGAGATTTCGAAGGTCCCCTCCAATTTTCATCAAGATCGGATATGCCGTTTGCCTGGTAGTTAGCTAACAAACAGACAGAAAAACAAACAAAAAAACAAACAAAAAACACCCGAGCTAAATTTTTTGGGGGTCAGTGAAATTGAAGTCTTCGCTTCACTCATCCAAACACAATCTTTAATAATATACAAAAATATGACCACCAACAATCTATGTCATGAGATTTATATGAAGAATAGAATACAAAAAAAGGATTCTTTGTAAATTAAAATTATACAATATTTGAACTTAGTAGTATCTATCATTCATAAGTTAACAAAAGGTCCAGTATTACCGCTGAATATTTTGTTTGGAACTTGCTTGTTATGTCCATGGCATTGGACAACCGGGATACGCGTCTTTAAATTCCCAGACTAAATATTTATCGGTCGGCCATAGGACTGGGCCTAAATGCACCAATACTATGGAGAAAATGTACTTAGTTAAATAAATTGAGCATGCACAATGAACCAGCCAAATGTTTTGCTTACCTGGTCGCTGCTGGTTGTTGCCTATAGGCAGCAGTCTCTCCACGGTGGGCGTGGCAAGAGCGGTGGTGCGGTGGTGGTCTATCTGCCAGGGGATGTGGTGGGCGCCGAAGGGAGAGGGGGCGGGAGCCGGCAGGCCAGGGGGTGGCTTGGGGCGGCCCAGGGGGCGGGGGACAGGGGAGCCGTGCTCTGGTAGCTCGGGCCACGACTCGGTCTTGTCGGGGATAGTGCTGGAGGTGGGGGTGGCACTGGATGTGGGGGTGGCACTGGATGTGGAGGTGGCACTGTAGGTGGGGGCGGCACTGGCCGTGGCGCCAGCCCAACCCAAGCTGTAGCCGGCAGCTACCGGTTCCGCTCTGCAAACACGGATTTAATTTCTGCGTTAATCCTGATAGCATAGGCCGAATGTGTTTGCATATATGTTTGCTATATGTAAGATCGGGTTCAGAAGTAAATCAAGGATACGGTAATCTTTTACCGACACCACCGATACTCACTCGATAAAATAATATGTTGATTCATATATATATGGATTGTTGTAGGTTTTCGCGGCCCGTCATAGGATAAAAACAAGGATCTTGGGTAAAACCGCGTCGAAAATTAGATGAACCAGGGCAGAACCTGGGCGTCCACAGACGTTTCGTCTGTACTCCGTAGAGTCACAGTCAACCTTGAAAATGTCTGACGTAGTACAGACGAAACGTCGGTGGACGCCCAGGTTCTGCCCTGGTTCATCTAATTTTCGACGCGGTTTTACCCAAGATCCTTGTTTTTATCATATATATATATATATGTTTTGCTATGTAAGATCGGGTTCAGAAGTAAACCAAGGGTTATCCTTTACCGACACCACCGACACTCACTCGGCGAATCTCGGATTTGTTCTAAAAAAGCACCTTTAACAGCCACACTAAGCTAGCACTAAATACACAAAGCAAATAATGGGCAGTTGGGTAGTATGAATATAAAGATTTTGAGCATTAGCCCGTTTTAAGGACATTATTAGTCAATGATAGCAGTTGTAATAAAAGTATGCCCCGACTGGGGATCGAACCCAGAACCTCTGGCTTAACGCGCCATAGCTAAACCAATTAAAGCGGGCTTATGCTCAAAAACTTTATATTCATACGTACTACCCAACTCATGGGAGATGAGAAGTGATTGGATTTTTCCATGTGTTCTTTCAGTAATGACAGCTACATTGCAGTCTTCTGTTCGGTTATTATCATGGATGTGTACAGTCACAACAAATAGCAGTTTAATGAAGGTGTGTCTTAAGTCTCGGTAGCTCAATTGGTAGAGCTATGGCGCGTTAAGCCAGAGGTTCTGGGTTCGATCCCCAGTCGGGGCATACTTTTATTACAACTACTATCATTGACTATAATAATAATAATAATAATAATAATAATAATAATAATAATAATAATAATAATGAATATTAGGTTTTTAAGCATAAGCCCGCTTTAAGGACATAGTTATTGATTCATAGCAGTTGTCGAAAAAGTTTGCCCCGACTGGGGTTCGAACCCAGAACCTCCGGCTTAACGTGCCATAGCTTTACCAATTAAGCTACCGGGACAAATAGCAGTTTCGTAAAGGTTTGTTCTGTGGTCCCGGTAGCTTAATTGGTAAATCTATGGCACGTTAAGCCGGAGGTTCTGGGTTCGAACCCCAGTCGGGGCAAACTTTTTCGACAACTGCTATGAATCAATAATAAAAATAATAATAATAATAATAATAATAATAATAATAATAATAATAAAAATAATAATAATAATTATTGATACATAGCAGTTAACTATGTGTTAATAACTATGTCCTTAAAGCGGGCTTATGCTTAAAATCTTATATTAATAATAATAATAACAAATTATAATGAGGACATAACTGTGTTAACAAAATATATGACTTTGTAGAAAATGTTATGTGTAGGTATAGTATGACGTATATTTATTTACGCAAGTAGGGGCCTTGGTATATTTTAAATGATCAAATTCATAAAGTGGGATGTGGCCATTATGTGAAGCTATTAGTCAATAGTAGCCTATTACATGCAACATTCTACTTTTTAAAATTTGAGTGGTCAAAATAAGGGTGCGACCATTACTCGAAGGCGGCCTATAATCAAGTAACACGGAAAAGGCTAAAAGCAAATTTAGAAGGATGACAAAAAACAGCAGACATATTTACAACAATGTTGGGGAGGAAATGGGTAGATGCGCATAAGAGGATGCTAGTACATTCTAAAGAAGAAACTCAAATAAAACTTCAATAAATGATCTATTGCTGGACATTACTAATTTATATTAAAAATAGCCTATCTTATTTTAAGCAACTCACCTATTTTTGTTGTAGGGTTGATTGACTAAAGGAGAAGTCATCATCATCTTGACACCTTCCATGATTCCCCACTTGCCGCTCTCAAGCGCGTCGTCATCCTCGCTGCCAAGAAACCACATGGGACGTTTTTGAACTACATCGCTTTTCTTTTTATGAATTGTTTGCGATTCAATTATTAACGGTTTCGTACCGACTGCACTGGGTTTGTTTGCAACTACCAGTGGTTTACTTTCAATAACGACTGGATTTCTTATGATGAGCGGCTTATTTTCCATCACTAGAGCTTTGCTTTCCACAATGACAGGTCTACTTTCTACGGCGGTTGGTTTCTGTTCGATTGCAAATGGTTTGCTCTCCATCACGAGGGGTTTACTTTCGACCAGTATCGGTCTGTTGTCGACGACCGTGGCCCGGTTTTCTGTGACTGCCATCTGACCAAAGGCATTATGAGTCGATACGCTCTGAGAGGCGGTCGCTGGCTGATCGTCCAGACAAAGAGGGAAACAAGACTCCTCCATGTTTACCAACTCCTCAAACGAGTTCTGAAACACAAAAGGAACAAATAAGTACTAATAAATGATACATACAATAGGTATTGAAAATGGAAAAAAGTACATAACTGAAAAATACAACAATGTTTGCAGATCTCTAGAAGCATGTACCTATTTTTGGTAAAAACAAAATTTATGACATTAAAAACCCAATTTTCACTGCATATTCACCACTTTTGGGCCAAAACCCCCCTCACAAAAGTCATGAATTTTCACCACAAATACTTGCTTTTTTTCCTTAATAACTATGTAATTCTACTGTAACCTGCTGATCCTTCACAAGATACATGACTTTGAACAAAATTTTGAATGATAGTTTTACTACAGCTTTTGCTTATAATGAAAACAAAAATTGCTTCATATAGATTGCA
Organism: Sweltsa coloradensis; assembly: GCA_024449915.1. Lineage (NCBI taxonomy): Eukaryota > Metazoa > Arthropoda > Insecta > Plecoptera > Chloroperlidae > Sweltsa > Sweltsa coloradensis. The sequence goes on from JAMZAV010002676.1 coordinate 6,354, forward strand.
CCTTATAATGTGGAAATGTTTAATGCAGGTCTAGTTACTTGTCACAGGTGTAGTCAGGGTTAAGAAAGTAAGTCTACTCACGTGGATGGTGCTGTCAGAACAAGGGCTCTCAGGGATGGCTGCCAATTCTGATTCCGTGTCGTCAGCTTCAATGGAAAAGCTACGAAAATAAAAGTGTTAATTGTGCGAGACTTGGACCAACAAAAAGAGGAAAATTTTCATATTATTTTAAAACTACGTAATTTCTTCAGCCTAATTTAATCACACATTTCAATTTCCCAAGTTTCATATACCTATGCAAAAAAATTGAACACAAATATAGGACAGAGAAATATGAAAGCAAACAAATATGTTGACCATTACAAAGAAGTATTGGGCTAATAGATGGAGGGTACCAAAAATTAACAATGTACCATATGGTATGACCATGGTTGGATGAGCAAAGCAAGGACTTCAATACTATTTCACTTACCCCAAGAAAAATAGCTTGGGTGTTTTTTTGTCTAGTTTGTTTTGTTGTACCGGGCAAACGGCATATGCGATCTCGATGAAAATTGGAGGGGGCCTTCGAAATCTCTGAACTTAGATCTGCCAAGTCTTTGGGTACAACCGAAGAAATATTTCTAATGAATATCGTACTTTAACACACACAAAAATGTAATACAATATTTTTGTGATATTTGGTCCGATTCTGACTTAACGGGTGGGGCTAAAACGTTCATATTTTACATGGACATGAAGGTTAGGGTGATGTAGTGCCTTTTGAAAGAAAAAGTTAGCCAGAATTCAAAGAAATAAAGGTTTTCATATAAGCCTTTTACAGGGCCGTGTATAATTAACAAATAATCACCAACAATGCATACAAAAAGCAAGTCTTTGGGCCCCGAGATATTTTACATTCTATTAAAACTTAAATTAAAACTTATGACCTTGGCCACTACTTACTTAAAAACAAATTTTTGGGCGAAACTTCCTCACCCATCATCTATTGTTAATTTTTTTTTACATTCAAATTTTCGGGTGAAACTTCCTCACCCATTATCTATTCTTAATTCGTTTTTAAGTAAGTAGTGGCCTCGGTCATAAGTTTTTAATTTACGTTTTAATATTGTTCCGGGCTAATAAGCTCTTTTTATAGATTACATTTTATTGTTAATTGGTATTACCATAGCAATTAATACTTCTTTATAAAAAAATGTCATAGTAATTTAACAAAGATAAGTTTGCAATGGAACTTGAAAACGTAATTAGATTTCACACAATAAAAAAACTTAGCAATCATTGGACAGAAATAGTCAACCAAAAAAGCTCATCCATCAACGCGACTGGAAAAAGCGTTCACAAAGTGGCCTAGTGTATAAAATTATGACTTTGAGTAGTTTAATATTGTACTTGTGTGAGAGAGACAGGACTCAACAGCTTACCTGGAGGTGTAGGGAGAATCCACAAGAGAACACAAACCCACTGACACAAATTCATAATTCAACAAAACTAGATTCAGAAGTAGTAGTTGTACATGTTGTGAGGCTACTTATATGAATTATTAACATGTTTTCGATCAAGGCTTGCCTACTCCACTCCAGGTAAGTATCTTTCATACTTAACGTAATCCACCTTTCACTGACCGATGTAAAACTATGGCTGCAAATAAATACCTGCAAATACATTTCAACTAATAAAACCGTAGGCCTACTTGTATTTGATAATGTTTAAGAAGTCTAACTAAGAAGGTAATTAATTAATAATTAATTAGAAATTCCAGGTAGGAGACCAAGGGGCAGGCTACGACAACAATGGCAGAATAGTGTGAGAAAAGATGTGGAACAGCGAGGAGGAGACTGGAATGTGGTGGAAAGAGAGGTAACCTTGTCTGGATTGGTAAAAATATTATAATTTATTCTTTAAGTGAGTTTAGCAAACATAGAAATTTGTATAAATAGATTGTAGAAACCGGAAAGTTAAGATACGAAGACTTATAAAGGGAGATTCATAATGACAATGAGTTATCCGCAATAGAAGAGTGTACCTGGATTCTGGAGGCTTATGCGGGGCCTTCCCAGGCTTGTAGCACTGCAAATCTTCCTCCCAGTGTGTCTCCATGCTACCAGCTCCATGAGCCTTCTGATGGTAGAGAGCTTGCCCCTTACCTGCCGTCATCAAACACAAGCAAAGTTACGAGTTTGCATGGATTATATATTTAAATTTAACACATTCTGTCTCTATGCAGAATAAATGTGTTGATTCTGAATATCTAGGGCTGTGTGAGCCTAGAATTTTTTAAGTCGAGCCGAGCCGAGAATTAAAAAAAGGCTTGATTTTCGAGCCGAGCCGAGCTTTTTCGAAGCTAAAAAGTAAAAAAAAAAAAAATTGTTAGGCTACATATTTTCTAGGGATGACATCGAGTACCCGGTTCTAGAAATTACCCGAGAGCCAACTTATAAGATCAGGGTATTTTTCACGACCGTTTTTAGGCTAATTCACGGGTTTATTAATTTACGCGCTACGTCGATGCGGTCTTTCCCGCGGAGCCTGCCTCCAGAGTCGATAAAGAAAACCCGGGGAAACTTCTTTGTCGACTGCTAAAGAGTAACTCGAGTCAACAACAGAGCGCGTTGTAAGCCAACACGTGACACCTGCGCGAACTAGGTGCGCGTTCGATCGATCCAACCAACTCAACTCGCAGCTGACGAAGAACAAAGATGGTCGGTGTGGAACTAGGTGGAAGAAGAATTGCAATGTGATCATGTTTCTACCATCACGACGCATTGGATTGTTATTCTTTGGCTTATCTCCTTTCTTTCCCAGGCTTATCTTGCGACGAAAGCTTCAGCGCGGGCGATAGTAGTGATAGGTTTTCCCACATGAGAGAGAGAGAGACACGTTTGCATTCTACTGCATAGAGGTTCTACTGCGTCGAGTCGCATTGACTGTTGATTGCTGGCTCAGGCTGCCGCATTCTTCCGCGAAAGTCTTTGTTGACAAGACTCTCTGTTGAGTGTTGATGAAAATGAGCACGTGTACTGTGTGTTTTTGTAGACTCGGCTCGAATAAATTGAGCCTAAAGCCAAGCTCGGCTCAGCTTGAATAAATCGAGCCTAAAACCAAGCTCGGCTCGGCGCGAGCTCAAAACTGAAGCTCGAAAAAGCTCGAGAAATCGAGTACTCGCACAGCCCTATGAATATCACTTTGATTTTCTTTTTCTATATAGTTGTTGTCGGGAGGTCGTCAAGGCAAGGGGGGTAGCTTGAAATGTCCTAATAATATATATACTTGTTTTGGACTTTAAACACTATTTTTCTGTCTAAAACTTGTATGTCGCAATGACATGCACATGAGTGTAAAAAAGGCTTATAAATACATAAAATAAAAACTATAAATGAGAAATTTGCTATTGGGTCATTCCATATCAAATCAACACAGTAAAGTACAAAAAATGACCTCACCCCCTCCGATTTTGAAAAAAATCGGCACATCTACTCAAAACCACAACTAAAAAATATATTTTACATTTTTTTGTTTTTTAACCCAAATTTGGGTTTTTGAGCCACCCGCAATTCAAAAACCATACGAGATACTACGAAAAAATTTAAAATATATTTTTATTTGCAGTTTTAAGTAGATGTGCAGATTTTTTTCAAAATCGGAGGGGGTGAGGCAAACTGGTGTGTTGATTTGACCTGGAATTACCCTAGTATTTTGATTTATTTTTGATAAAAATGTAAAACACACTGTTAATGGCCATTCCATTATAACGTAAACCAGGCATGTCTTGAGGGACCTCTGGGCGAGCACTGCACCTGTCACAGATGGTGATATGACCTTCGACTTTTGATACGTACAAAATTATCATGTCATCTCATTTTTGTTCGTTCGTTATTCCAAACAGGTTATTTGAATTAAATTGCACATTATAAGGAAGGCCTTGGCTCATATGCGGGCGTCATTACATCGATCAAAAATCTGAGTCTAATTTAAAATGCAATTAGGCCTACTTGTACAAAGTACAAACTCACCAGATTTTGGATTGATAGATACGTGGGCACGCTCATCTGAAGTCCCATACAGAGGGGACAAGGGAGGTGTCTCAAACTTTTCTCCGTGGTCCCCGTCGCCACCCAGCGAAGGCTGGCTGACATCTTGAAAACACAACGGAAGATATTAAATGTAACCCTAGAGCTACTGCTAACATGCTAGTACTTTCTTTAGTAGCAGAGTGGTTGCTGGATAACAAGTAGTATGCCATACATTGCTCAAACAAACAGGCTCGTCTACGTCAAAATGACTCTCAGCACTCGGTGAGCGCACAAGGCCCTGACCGACTGAAATACTTTCGGAAATATTTTACAGTTTGTTAATGTTGAAAATGTTTACTTGGGCACCAAGTAAACTCTTGGGTTCCAATCTGCATAAGCAAATTAAAGAGCAAAGGTAAGATCACAATAGGAAGAATGACTAAGTACAACTGTTCTAAATTTGTTTTATTATGGTTCAGATCCACACTTAATTTTTTAACCAAGTCCCAGATACCTCAAAGCGCCAAAGTTGATTCTAATTGTTTTGAACTTTTGTTTCAAAAACACTTTTATGAATGAGGCAACCAGGGGATGCGGCTGTGAGTAGTCAGCTCTCTGCAGACCATATTGTGTTTCTGAGACTGCGGAGGGCAAAGTTTTACTTTTGTTACATTGTTTACAGGGAAGCTGAGCTGCTACACTTTGATCACACACAGTCTTGTTTTTGATGGTAGGTAGCAGATCTAAAGAATAAAAAGCAATATATATCTAACATAAGTTCCAAAGAGTAGATAAAATATTAGTTCTTTACCTCTGGAGCGGTTGGCTGGTTGACCCGTGACAACAGCTGCCGGGATGCGCCGACAAATATGGTGTTGTGCGTCTAGCGTGTTGAGAACAATCCGTACCAAAGATTGGATTTGCGAGCAGGTTGGCTGTTGGCTGTAGTTATACTAGAGAGTAAACATAATGTTAATTAAACTAAAGGTGTATAAACAAAACCAAAATCATATAATAAGTCCCCACAATAAAAACTGGTTTTGTTACTGAGTGGGTAGTCTAAATTTGTTCTATAGACCTTGCAGTGGACAAATTTTTCCCAGAATAAAGCAAGTAATGTCTTAACTGGAAATATTTTATAACGTTTTGTAGAACGAGCAGTTAACTACAAAAATGTTGTCGAATGTTTAGGGAAATTATTGTATCTATCAATATATCGATCATCAAACGACAACCCTAGTTTTAAACCCAAAACCAGACAAATTTGAGTACAAAACTACTAGCATAGATCACACCATCAACAACACCAGAAAAGCCCTGGCCAAAACCGGATAGGTCAGACTAGACCCAATTGAGTGATTGACCATTGAGTGTACATAGAGTGACTGATCGGTAGAGAAAAGTGGAAGTGCGGGGCGGCAAGGTAAGGCCGAACTTGGGCTATTGTAAACTTATTGGGGAACTGTGTTCGTCACGCAGTCAACTTGAACCGAGCAAATACAGCCACCAAGTCTATGAATAAACTCGAACCATTGCCACGTGCATGGAATGGTACAGGCCAGAGCGGTGTTGATACATTGCTCAACTCACCTTGTAGAGAAGTACGACGACTGCCATGAGCCAGCAGTGGCGGGTGTGTGGCTCCAAGTACCACAGAGTAAAGGTCGGCACCTGCGAGAGAGGACCCTGTTGCAAGCGCGGACAGTACTGCAGTAGCATCAGCGAGGTGGGCACCATCATCCACCCCATCAGGTGGTTCTGATCCAACAACTGGGGTAGGTTGGCCACGAACACGTTGAATACGGGGGCACACCTACAACAGTTTATGCCTACTCTCAGTTACGCAAGTAAATATGTATCAATCAAATAAAATATCATTTAAATTTTTTAAATCACCATTCTTTTAGTAGAAAATATCTAAGACACTAGTTAGCTCTCTTCCGAACATAGGGCTACTACAGTGGAACCTCGGTCAAATGATATTTTTAAGGGACTGAGTAAAAAAATCTTGCAGGCAGGAAATCGTTCCAACGAGGAGTACATAAAAAATTGAATTTTGTGATATACAGTATGAGGTCTATTTTATTGGTGTAGCGTCTATACACGCGTCGGCAGGTACTGGTAAATACGTCTCTGCGCAGGTTTTGGAGTTCCGTGTGATGCAAGACGCAACGCTTCAGTCCGACAGAACTATCAAGATGGTCTCGCTCGCTCTCACTCACTCCTTGTCTCACTCCACGCCTGCTGTGCAGTGCTACTGTGCCTTGGACCAGCAAGTCAGCTGGCTCGTGAGGCGAGGTGGGCCCGCCCGGCTTGGTCGGTGCACTCGGGCGGAAGTCGAGTGCATAATATTTTTACATCAATGTTCCGTTTTTCTTTTTGTTTTTCCGAGAGTCGTTGCAGCGGAGTAATAACTAATGTAATGCAATTTTGATCAGGGGACTTACAAATTAATCGTTCGAGGCGGGAAATCGTTATCTTTGGCGCTTTTAAGACGTTAAGGGGGGAAAATTTAACATTGGTTTATAAGAAAAAAAATAAGGGACTTACCTAGTGAAATCGGCGATGGTGACGGGAAATCGTTGCAGCCTTGATCGTTGGACAGAAATTCCACTGTACTGTACTCACATTTTTATGGGACAATTGAAATCTCTTAGCTTAAATATGCCACATTTTTGGGTAGAATTAAAGAAATACATCTAATAAAATTGCACTATTATGATTTTTTACTTTGCAAATTCAGGAATGCAGGGAGATTATCATACCTATAAGAAGCGTGGCCCAGTGTTAAAACATAAGTGTCAACGGTATTACTATGAAGTGTGAATCAACTCACCGCAACTTATTGGGTGCCACGTGGAAGGTCCTCTCGTTCTGGTTGTAGCCGAGCAGCAGATAGATGTGCTTGAGCACGATGGTCTGCGTCTTGGCAATGAACCTGTCGTCGCTGGGATGCGCCTGGTCGGAGCGCGACAGAAACTGAAGGAAGAGGAAGACCAACAGGTGGATCGTCTCGCGGTCGGCCTGCTCGATCTCGATCACGCGATGCAGGGAGCTCACGAGGTGGGCGTCGTCGCCGGAACTCAGGGAGTGGATCTGCCCGTCTGCCGGGCACAACAACACGGTGAGCTCTCCCACACCCACTTCACCATTCACATGCGTGCGTTATATCAGGGACGTAATGAGTCTAGTGTTTCACTACAGATATCAAATAGAAGTCTCAATCTTAGTTATGTTATCGATATTTCTCCATTTGGAAATAAAGTCGATTTGAACTTGGCTCAAACTATAGGCCTAGACTCGAATGAAAATTCTCCGCTCTCACACTCCTAATAATATTAGCACAACACAAAAGGTTTAGTAATTACTATTTGTTACAAGACAGTGCACAGAAGAAAGGTATAGAACAATAGAGGAAGGTATAGATTCATAAAATTTGGAATAATTCAATTAAAACCATTTAGATCAAATTTCAAATAGCAAATGCAAAGCACGAATAATGTGGGACATTGATGTGAAAACAGTAACGACACACATGGTTTGGAAATCGGGGATGCTTTTTTATTTTTTATATTTATGTTGGATCTTCAATACAAGATTATCAGAAGAATGTAATCAATCAACATTTTATTGAATTTTGCAAGTAAAATTACTTTGAATATAAGGTTTCTAAGCATAAGCCCGCTTTGAGGACATTATTATTGAATGAAAGCAACTACATATGTTTTTTAATTTTGTAAAGGTGGTAGCCTACTGGTACTGTATTAGAATTTATTTTTTTAAGAAATATTTCCCTACCTAATCAAACATAACATTCACAGATCCCTAACAAAAGGGTTTACAGTTTACACACATCACAGTGGAAGGAGTTCACATGAATGCAACATTTAACATATAAAACACTTCATGCTAGAAGATAAGCCTTGACAAAACATGTGTGTCACACAAGCCAATTGTTCCTTCACTGTCAACCAACTACTAAAACTGTATTACATTAAAGTGAGAAACATGTAGAGATAGGGTAGGAGACCAACAGCTTACCTGAAGTGGAGTAGGTGCGCCGTGATAGAAGACAAAAACACAAATAAACAAATAACACTACATTTCAAACGTTTCGGTCTACGTGACCTTCCTCAGTGAGTAGAGAAGAGTTACTGAGGTGAAAAACTAAAGCTAGGTAGCCGTTGGCTAGGGTGGGGGTGGGGTGAAGTGAAAGATGAGTGGGGGGTGTGGAATGGGTGACAGGGAGGGGTAGAGAGGAGGAGAGGGAGGACTACCTAAGGTTTAAGTTAGGTTTGTGGCGCGATTTGCAAATCCATTGGTAGGCCAGTTCCCATCTTCTCAGTTCTCCATCGTGTACAGTGGGAGGGAGTGACCTGATGACACAAACTGTGAAACAGGTCACGAAGGGAAGGCCATGCCCATTGGCATGCAATGCCACAGGTTTCTCGAGGTTCTCCTCTCTTACATCCTGTCTGTGCCCATTCATTCGGGTGTAAGAGAGGAGAACCTCAAGAAACCTGTGGCATTGCATGCCAATGGGCATGGCCTTCCCTTCGTGACCTGTTTCACAGTTTGTGTCATCAGGTCACTCCCTCCCACTGTACACGATGGAGAACTGAGAAGATGGGAACTGGCCTACCAATGGATTTGCAAATCGCGCCACAAACCTAACTTAAACCTTAGGTAGTCCTCCCTCTCCTCCTCTCTACCCCTTCCTGTCACCCATTCCACCCCCCCCACTCATCTTTCACTTCACCCCACCCCCACCCTAGCCAATGGCTACCTAGCTTTAGTTTTTCACCTCAGTAACTCTTCTCTACTCACTGAGGAAGGTCACGTAGACCGAAACGTTTGAAATGTAGTGTTATTTGTTTATTTGTGTTTTTGTCTTCTATCACGGCGCACCTACTCCACTTCAGGTAAGCTGTTGGTCTCCTACCCTATCTCTACATGTTTCTCACATGATCCAGCCTTTTGGCATTCCTTTCATCACACCGTATTACATTAAAATTTAATTGTGAATATCTAGTAATGATCGTTAGGTTCGAGTAAATTTTGTTTTAACTACGCAGTACGCATGCTTAAAAAAATTGGTTTTAAAGCTCATCATTTGCCCAACTTTTTATGGGTTTGTCTTTTAGATTTACTATCATGATTCATGACCATATTTAATTTTGCAAGTAAATGCATTTACCTGCTCATTTTTGTAAAAAAATACCGGTTTGTGATAATTTGTTATGCCCCCCCCCCCCTTGTTATGAGATTATCATTGCTATTTTTTCAATAAAACATTCAAATTTAACTTGATTTATGAAGAAATGATTAACAACTCAATTTTGGATAATATCCAACACAAAACACAAAACAACTAACTAACTAAAATTAACACAAACACTAATTAATGCAACTTTATTCTTAATTGTAAAAAAAAAAATAATGGAACAGAAGTAAATTCCTAATACTATTTTAACGGAGCCTAACAATCGTGTAGTGTAGACTAGTGTTTGTGGTTGGGGAAAGGTGAGAGGAGACCAACAGTTACCTTAAAGGTTGTAGGTAGCTGCTCGAGACAAGGTGCACATATATTTACAATTAACAATTAACACAAAGTCGAACGTTTCGGCCTTGGTCACCGACCGTTGGAGAAGAAGCTACCTACAACGTTTAAGGTAAGCTGTTGGTCTCCTCTCACCTTTCCCCAACCACAAACACTAACCTAGCCGATAGGCTCTATCTAAACCAACAATCGTGTAGACTACTGCAATATGCCTACTTAATCCTCTCCCCCGAGTATAGCTAGGCCAGTCCTTACAAAAAGTAAATAAGATGGAAATGGGATTGTGTTTGATGAAACTTATCAAAGTAAGCTCTGAACATCTATCTTTTATCTACTAGTGTTTAGCGAACTTCAAAATTCAAACTCAAACATACAAGAAATTAAAAAGTTCGGAAAAAGTAACACTTTTTTAAAGCAGGCTAGTGTGCTTGTACCAAAAATTTAGGGTCTGGTCGAGTAATTGGAGGCCGTCACGATTGTCAAAAAAGGGTAGGCTACCTGATATTCGGGTAAAAATAAGAAAATAATTTTTTTTGATGGAGGGCTGATCCTGAATTTACATTATAATTTATGTTTTCTTGATGGAGGTGCCGGTCCCAACTTAAAATTAGCCTTACTCGTGTTTTGGATACATAGGTAGGCCTATGCCTTGTTTTGTTTATAATGATCTTATATTATATTATGTAGGCCCTATCATATTTTATCATTGTCATGTAATGCACTGTAACAAAATGATGTTGATGATAAAAAATTGTTACACTACTACATACACATTTCAAGTGCTAGGCAGATATTGTCTGTGCCATCAATACGTACACTGCTTGATATTTAAGACGATCGCACACGTTTATTGATTGGCTGATGTAGGTCTTTACCTTATTTTGTAATAATGCTTTATCAACAATACTTAGAGGTAATGAGAAATGGTGATGTAAAAAGTAAAAAAAACAAATGTCATTTAAAAAAAAATATTGTTTTTTGCGATTTCACAAAAATTGGCAAAAACGTAGGGGAAAAAACCCGGAGTCCCCCACTTAATAAGTTGGATAAAGTAGGGATGAAGTTGATTCCAAAAAGTTAGAATCGATCATTGTGACCTAAGAATCTATTCAAAATAGATTCCCAAGAAAAAACAAATATTTGTACGTGCCGTTATTTTGGCAGTCTATTTCCGTGGAGCCCGAGATGACTCCTCCCACCCGTTGAACTTCACGGATTTATGTTACGTTTCATGTTCAGTCTGGACCAGCACCTCCACCAAAATTCGCGTAAATTCTGGACTGGCACCTCAACCACCACCCTGCTTTTTGTGCACTAAAAGGTTCAATTTTGCAAGTTAATTCGCGTTGTGACCAATTTCATACAATTTTGTTCGTTATTTTGCGGTATACGTGAGATTTCCCGAAATTTGCGTTTTCAAAATGTGTTTTTTCCATCTTTACATGATATAATTCGTCGACAAAATTACATTTAGGCAATAAATGATCAATAAAAAAATTCGTGAATTATATTATCAATAGAGCCCCGTGAAAGTGGTTTTATTTTTTCCAAAATTCGTTTTAAAAATACTAGATTTCGGTGTTAAAGCGGTGTTATTATTTTCAGCTGTATACGATACACTCGCAATTATAATAATAAAAAAAAAGCTTGTTAACCAAGTCATTCAGTTTGGAGTGCAGCAAATGTGCAGTGGGGTAACTACTACCCTCTAGAAAATCTATTAACTCCGTCATTCAACACAGCCTAAATAAAAATCGAAACAAGCACTCGCGAAAATCACATTTCTTCAGGAACTGTATGCAGACGAAAGATGCGACTAGATAGATTGATGCAAGCCCACAACCACCCTCAACAATAGAAGACGGCTGAGTGAGCGGAGCGGACGGAACGGGACGACAATGAACTGAATGCAGATTGCAGACGATGAGCTGGCGTGAGGAGACGGAATGCCCGAGCGAGAGAGAGAGAGATATTAGGGGCTCGGGAGTGGGTACCCAAGTCCGAGCTCGTACATCGCCGATCGCGGTGACCCGCAGATTACGCCTAGGCCTAGGCCTACGTGCGCTCGCATGCGCGTAAAACATGTTAGCTAAATAAATTTACTTGGCTCCGTTTTATGGAAATTATAAAATTGACAAAAATTAATTTGATTTTTAAAAAATATATTAATTTTAATTTTAAAGTTTAAGCATAAATCAGACTTCAGAGTGGAATATTTTTTAAAAATTCTCATATTTGCGACGTGAAGAAACAATTTATCTAGAATTTGTGGTTATTTCGCAAAAAAACAAGCATTTCGCGATTTGCGGGGTTATAATGCCGATTTATTGTTTAGACTCTTCTCGTAATGAAACGTCGACATTTGATGAAAAAACATAGTTGGTAAAAATACATGTGATTTCGCGATCGCGAATTTTACAGGGCTCTAGTTATCAATTATCATCATTCTTCACTACCTCTAACAATACTGGATAACTAAGTAAAACTACAAAATAGTAAATTAAAATGTATTATTGTGGAATTTGGTAAGACTGTAATTTACAGGTCTGCACTATACAGTAAGATCTCTCTTATCCGATCTCCTCTTATCCGATGTTCCGTGTTAACCGAGCCGCCAAAAAAAAAAAAAAAAAAAAAAAAAAAAAAATTAAAGTTTTAAATACGTAAATAAAACATAAAAATAATTACAGACGCCGCGCCGCACTTTTTTAAATGTACTCGCATACATTTGTAGGCATGCCTTACGAGTGAGTGCAAAGAAGATAGATCGGCGATATATCTCGACTTTCGAGCAGTGTGCATCAGTGTACTGAGCGTATAGAGTTCAGTGGTCAGTGTGCGTCGGGCGCATCGCCGGTAAGCGTCAGTGCCACCCACTGAGCATATAGAGGTCAGTGTGCGTCGCGCGCCTGCGCGTGCGCATACGATCCAGCCATCTCACACACAGCTGTTCAAAGATGGTCGTTGTGGAACTAGATGCAATCATGTTTCAACCGATTCACGAAATTCGTAATCACGACGCATTGAATTGTTATTCCTGGGCTTATCTTATTTCTTTCCCAGACTTATCTTGCGTCGTGAGCTTCAGCGCGGGCATAGTAGTGAGAGGTTTTCCCACATGAGAAAGAGAGCTAGGCCTAGGCCTATGTTTGCATTGTAGGCCTAGGCCTACTGCGTCGAGTTTAGGCCTAGGCCTAGGCCTAGACATACGTTTTTATTACGACATGTAGGCCTAATTGTGTACGTGTGTTCGTGAGCTTGAATTACAAGCTATTAAATCATTTAGTATACCCTGTATGAAGTGTATCGTGTGTATTTTATGTTCCTTTATCCATTACATGTGTCATATATCATTTTACCACATCAGGCTATGCTACGAGAGCAAATAAACAATTGATCCGCGCCATCCGAGTTTTTCGCAAATCGAGGTGCCCCCGGTCTCATCCAACTCGGATAAGAGAGATCTTACTGTATTAACTTTCAAAATATGATTTTTAGTATAATAATTCGGAGCAATATGGTTACACATATTTAATATTTATACATACGTGTATATATATTATATAGTTTTTACGGATGAACGACGAATAAATTATGTAGGCCTAGTTCCGATCATTTCATGTGTGTCTTCCTTTATAGATCTATTATAAAACAAAAACATACATCATTATAATATATATCTTGTGTCAGTTTGATGCTGGCAAAGCTTACACACTACTACTACATTAACATTAAAAAGCAGGACTCACATTATGTACAGCAACACTCAACAGGTAAGGACAGCAGACGTACTGGCCATGGGTTACGCAACGTCACGCCATCGATATAACAATTTACAGCTACACTACCTGGTAAACTATCGCTATTTGTGAGGGGGATTGAGCCTAAGAACTGACCAAGTCCAAAACGAGAGCTCTTCCTCTTCAAGATTGGAGCCGAAAACTGACGGTTATAAACCTTTTCTTTTTCTTTCTCTGAAACAAAAAGAAACATTACTAACAGGCAATAGCAGGCTTAACTAGTTGACTTCATTACATCAGAGAGATTGATTGATACTTTAAATTTAAAGCTAACAAATTATTTTTGAACATAAATGCACAAATGACTAACTAGGGTTGCCATTTCACATTCAGTGCAGTTCATATTAATAATAAAATTTAGATTCATAGCAGTTGTCGAAAAAGTTTGCCCCGACTGGGGTGCGAACCCAGAACCTCCGGCTTAACGTGCCATAGCTCTACCAATTAAGCTACCGGGACCACAGAACAAACCTTTAGGAAACTGCTATCTGTTGTGACTGTTGACTTACATGACATAAATAAATCCAACAGAAGACGGCAATGTAGCTGTCAAATCTGAAAGATTGCATGGATAAATTCAATCACATCTCATCTCCCATGAGTTGGGTAGTATGAATATATACATATTCATATTCAATATATATGTTTATTGTTTACACTATCAACACCTGGGAGCACAGTTTGAACTAATAAATCCTTGGTTAATTCCAAATCCAGAGAATGCTGTTTGATTACTATTGACAGCATATCAATTTAATATTGTGTAGATTGAATCGATTTTTAATCATTTAATTTTGGCCTTCAGGAAATAATTGTATTTATAAACTGCATCTGCTTATTGGTTATGCATGATTGAATCTGCAACCCTCCAAACTACCTTGGCAAAACATCCAATTTACAGACTGACTAAGCTTCAATAACAAAGTATTAGAAAAAATGCTTGGTAAAATTAGAAACATAGCTTAAGTTAGGGGCCTATAATATAGACCTAACCTTAAGTTAAATAAAGTAAGATTTGCTCACACTTTCCAGTTTTTTAATAACACTTTTGCTTTAGATGTGTCATACAAAAGAAACATTCACAACTCTATTTCCTTGACCTTGGGTTTTGTTGTACGCACGAGTGTGAAACATTTTGTTGTATACTGTTCAAGAAACTTGTACTACTAATAGCCAATTACTACCTTTTCTATTACTAATAGCCGATTACAAAGTCGTTGATAGACGAGGGATTGAGTTACGTTTCATTCTGCATTGGACTTGATTGTTGTTTAAAGTTGAAACGCAAGGGTAAATTCACATAACTCTCAATTAATGCCAATACAGAACATCTTTTTAAATGCTTAAAATACAAAAGAAAAAGCAGTCCAATCAAAGTACGAGGTACCTGTAAGATTGCAAGGCCTAATCAATATCCTAGATCAAGAATTTTGGGAAACCTTGATCATGGAGGTTCGGTACACCTTGGTCACCCGAAACTGTTTTGGATGTTTCTTTCTTTCAAAATTCAGCGCAACCGGTTTAGTGGTTCGACAACCACACAGACACATACCAACATAATATAATACAGGTTGATCCGTTTGAGTTCCATCGTCTAAATCAAAGATAGGTATACTTATAAGATTAATTCCAAAAATGGTTGCAATGTATGAACAATTAGTAGAGGTAGTGAAAAATGGTGATAACGAAATTCGCGAATTTTTTTAAATGTCCTTTTTAGTGCCTAAAATGTAATATTGTCGACGAATTACATCATTTAGAGATGGAAAAAACACATTTTGAAATCGCGAAATTCGCGAAATCTCGTGTATAGCGCGAAATAACGAACGAAATTGTATGAAACTGGTCAAAACGCGAATTAACTCGCGAAATTGAACCGTTTAGAGTGCAAAATGTAAGGGATGGTGGAGGTGCCGGTCCAGTTTTGGTGGAGGTGCCGGTCCAGACGGAATATTACGCGTGCGGTAGGCGGTACAGTCATCAAACAGTCAACGCAACGCGCGCGTCACGGGCTTCACGGAAATAGACCGCGGAAATAACGGCGCGTATATGGCTCCGCGGAAATAGTCCACCAAAATAACAGTGCATACAAATATTTATTTTTTGTTGGGAATCGACTCTGAATCGATTTTTAGGTCACAATGATCGATTCTAACTTTTTGTTCGATGTCATCCCTAACTTAAGGGGCTCCGTTTTTTTTTTTTTTTTGGATTTTTGGATTTTTTCGAAACGTTTTTGACAATTTTTTCGAAATCGCGAAAAACGCGAAATTTGGGTTTTTAAAAACGAAATTTGCGTTTTTATATCACCATTTTTCATTACCTCTAACAATTAGCTATTGATGTCTACAAAATAAGTGAACAATCTTACCATGTTTCGATGCCAATATGATGTTCCGGCATACCTTGTTTGACATCTGGACGAGGTGCCATGGAAGCAGGCGCTGACATGGTTCTCTTGTATGGCCACTTTGGCCCGAAACTAGCGCTTAGCGTCTTCACCATACTCGAAGAGTCGCTATCAGACTGTTGGGATATCGCCTCTTGGGCACGCGAAAGCTGCAGTGCATAAATCATTTTCCGTAGTACAACTAATTAATTAGTATCCTGTAGTACACAAGTCAGAACAGAACATCAATAGTTCAGGTAATGAGTTTGATCCAAACATGTATGAAATTTCCCTTCATGTACATGCATTATGGTATATTTGATACGGGTACCAAAGTACCAAACTTATATTTATTTACTACGATTCAGAAATTAAAAAAGTCCGCCCCAACCGGGACTTTTTTAATTTCTGAATTGTAGTAAATAAAAACAATTACACCCACGGGAGTGTTTCCCGATTAACCAAATCGAGAAACCAAACTTATATTTGAATCCATGTAGGACAAATCTAATTTTAAAGTAGGCCATTAATAATCAATATTGGTTGATATTTTGACATTGATTTTTTCCCCTATATTACAGTAGAACCTCGTTAATTTGAAAATCAAGGGACCTCAAAATTGCCATTTTGAATGATCCAAATTCAAATTATGCAAAAAAAAAAATAAAATGGGGAGAGTGTATTTAATAATTAGAAAAACATTCAAAATTTACGTTCTTAACCTTCTTATGCTTCTAAAAAATAATGGGGGACTAGGCTTATTAAAATAAATTTGTATACTGTGTACAAACCATGTCTTGTCTTGTCAGCTAGTACATATATCAACAAAGGCCCTACCTTCCTAAGTGTCATGGAAATAAAGCAATCAATTGATTCCACTCTACACTCCACTGCCTACAATAACCTCGCCAAAACGCATTGCTTACCTAAGATTGTAACGGACCAGGCTGGTATTGAAGTGGTTCATTCATAAATTATGTGCGTTGAGCCACTGGGAGAGGTAAGGGCTTAACTTTAAAATTTAAAATCACTATTTGCACACCCATAGTTTTTGATAATGTTTTTTTTAGCCTGATTACGGAAATGGTTGTCGATGTTGGAAATGGTGTTTGTTAATAATACAGTTTTACCAACTATATTGATAGGTAATATTAAAGTGGTCATTGTTTAACTAACCTTGCGTAAGAAAGCCTCGCTGGTCAGGTCGGTGTTGCGCAGGTCTCTTAAGATGGAGATGTCCCCTGCTTTCTCTAGTGCGATCTGAGCCTCTATGAACAAGGTGTCGAAGCGGTTTAGAAAGAACTCCCAAGTGAGAATCTTACGATCGCTCAAGCTGTTGTGCAGCTGGTAGAGGGATTGCAGAACCATCGGCCGGTCCACGATCATGGAGTCAAACTGAGTCTCCAGGCACATGATTAGAGCCTGAAAGCAGTACATAGTACCGGTATGTGAGGCAAACTTTGAAAGTAAATCATTAAAGAGAAATTCACCAACTATTACCCCTAAAATAATGTAAAATAAATCCTAATTATAATTAGTGGGGTTGCGTTATGAATGATAAATGAATTTATATTATCGATAATCGCAATTTTTCGAAAATATATCGCGATAATATTGTACCTGTTTTTTTATCGTTTATTTTTATCGAAAAACCGCACTGAACAGACTTTTAAAATTGTGTTTAATTTTATTAAAAAGGGCAAAACAAATCATTTTTCATATTTTGTTATCATATTTATTAATATCATAAAATCTCTCACTATTGCTCTCGTCACAAGATAAGCCTGGGAAAGAGCCCAGAAATAACAATCCTATGCAGATGCACTGTGATCAAGGATTTCCTAAATCGGTTGAAATATTATATTATTTACACATTCTTTTCCCACACATACGCAACCGGAGTTGGATCGAAACGCATATCTTATTCGCGCATTACACCGCTCTGTGTGTCACGAGATATGCTCCGCGTCTGTCTTGCTCGCACTTGTAGGTATAGACACTCTCTCTTTCTCTCGCAGCCGGGCAGTCGGTCAGACGGAAGGCTGACAAAACCAACGAGCGCGGCTGGTAAAAACGTATCTTACGTAGCGAAGCGCAGATGGTGGAAAACGTATCTCATGGTGGATAGGAAGTACACTTTACGACCTTAGACCTAACCGAACACAGTGATTCAATAATGCATTTACAATAGGGAGGTGCAAAACCACTATTTTTACTTCAAACTCAAACTTTCCCAGTTAAAAAAAACGAACTTCGAACTTTACAAAAGTTTTGAACTGTATCGAACTCGAACCCAACTTAAAGGTAGCCTATATCAAACCGTCATAATATGTAAAATAGTGATAAGTCTGGACCGGCACCTCCACCATCCATTTTTATGTTTTTAAATTTGGACCTGTAAACTGAGAATCATTTTTTGACTTGTCAAATAATATGTGACTGCACACCACTACAAATTAGTAAAAAAAACTTTTTTTTTGAACTCGAACCGAACTTGAACTTGAAAAAAGTTCGAGTTCGAATTTTGAACGTTCGCACATCCCTAATTTACAACATCTACTGATCTTAACGCAGCTATGTTATCTCTCTACCTCTCCACCGGCCCACACCACACAGGCCAACGACCTTGAAGCGACCGCTACATCACTGACGCACTTCTCTTGCGTCTGGCCCACCGCCCCCTTGAAGGGCAAACTTACTGCGAGATGACATAATGGCTACAGTAAAGAAAGTACCCAGACAGATAAACACTTGTGAAATGCCATGGGAATGGTCGGTTGGCTAACATCAATAGGCGATAATGAGACAATCAATCGATTTATCACGATCTTCAGTGCAAAATAATATCACACGATTATCGTGATATGACATTGCATATATAAGTAATCTTCTGTTTTGGGGAATGGTCGTGGGGCTCGAAGCCTCTCCCCTGGTATTTTTAGTGCCTGGTGCGAAGCACCTATAACTAAAAATCTGATGTGTGCCAGAGTTGGGCGATGGACAGCGTCCTTGCGCTGCATGGTAATTGGTGACAGGCACCGTTGATTTCGGTAAAATACCGCCGGAACTTGAAAATGGCAACAAACTTCTAGGTTTTGCATCCGTGGCAGAAAAGTCGCACAAGAGACATCCAAGGAGTTATTTTTTATCGTCACGGAGGTCTTAGTCGTGGGTCCACTACACCCACTCGACGACGACCGGCGATTAGACGTTGACGAGCCCGCAGAAGCCGTGCCTGACGACGTGGAGGCAAGAAACGAGGTCCAAGAGCTGCAATGGGGCGCGGGAATACGTCGCTTCTTCTCGGAATAATGTGGGAAAGTGCAGACTCCTGGGGATTTGGTACCGCTTCTAGAGATGCGTAAAATCTGGCAGCTTGTGCAGCAATGCATGGGTCCACGGTTTGAAGAACGAGGTCAGCGTGAACCTCAGACATATGTGTCCAGCGAGGGAGAGAAAGGGACACACGAAGAATCTTGTTTTGCGCCGTTGTAGTCGGTTGCGGTGGGATGCTGCACATCCTCCCCAGACAGGAGATGCGTATAACGCCGCTGAACGGATTACAGACGTGTAGAGGCGGAGCTTGGCCGTTACCGAGAGCTGTGCATTCCGCAGAAGGGGGTACAGAGAGACGAGTTTACCGGTTGCCTTCTGAGTTGCTGACCGGATATGTGGGTCCCACGTAAGTTTACGGTCTAAAGTTATGCCCAGGCATCTATTGGTCGGTGCCCATGGTATGGCGACATCATTGAGACGTAACCGAGGAGGAGGCCGTTTTCTAGACCATGAGAAGAGAGTACTAGAAGTCTTCTCCACATTGAGGGCCATGCGTGAATTTGCGTACCAGTCTGAAATAGTGTCAAGGTAACGTTGTCCAACGCGAACTGCGATCCATGGGCGACGATTAGTTGACAGAGCCACGAAGTCATCAGCAAACATTGCCGAGGTAACACCTTCCGGCGGAGGTGGCATGTCGGCTGTGAAGACATTAAATAGAGCAGGGCTCAGCACCGAACCCTGAGGTACTCCGGCAAGGATTGGACGCCGTGAGGAGGAGACAGAATTTTTTGATACGTAGAAAGTACGCTCAGTGAGGAAGGATTGAATAAGCAGGACTAGATAATCAGGGAACTGAAAGTGTACAAGTTTGTGAATGAGTCCAACATGCCACACACGATCAAATGCCTTGGAGACGTCAAGGAATACCGCCGCTGACGCACAGCCGCTGTTCCAACCATCTGTTATCTTATCAGTTATCCTCGTTAGCTGTTGTATAGTGGAGTGCTTTGCTCGAAATCCAAATTGTTCGTCTGGGAGAAGGTTCGAGTCGTCTATGTGACGTTGTAGACGGACTAGGATGACACGCTCCAGCATCTTGGATAACACAGACAGGAGGCTGATAGGGCGATAGCTCGTAGGATCCCGAGCAGACTTTCCCGGTTTCAGAAATGTAATGACCTTGGCATTTTTCCAAGAGCTTGGGAAATGTTGAAGTTCAAGAACAGCATTGAAAATAGCATGTATCGTGTTTGCTGCTCGCATTGACAATTGGAGAACAACTTGTGCCGTGATGCCATCATCTCCTGGAGCCTTGTTGTGTGGAAGGTATCGATTTACGATATTATATTGATATACCATTATCGTCCGCAATACTAATAATTAGTATCGATTTACGATATTATATCGATATACCATTATCGTCCGCAATACTAATAATTAGTAATGACTAATGAATATACAGAGTCATGGCTTCACTTAAGTTAGGGGAGACAAACCCATCAGCTAATTCTAGCTATGGACGAGTTCACACGGAAATGCATTAAGAGATGTTCAACAATATTGATTATCCGATCGGGAATCGACGGGAAACACCGATAAATCAAACTGGAAACGATTCTACCCATGCAGACAGGGCTAGAATCAACTAGGCTGATTCTGAACCACCTAAGAATTCATTATGTGCTTCATTGCTAGGACGGCTCCAAAGTCACCATTCCCATATTCCTAAGCCAAGAACTGATGTACTTGAATCCACATCAGAAGTTAAAATATTCTGCCTAAACTGGGAATCAAACCCTGGACATTCTGCATTGGAAGCAGAGCCTCTAACCACACGACCAATGAGTTCATAGTAACGTATGTTGAAAACCAATAAAAAAACTCTTGATGAATACAGTATAGGCTATTTGAATCGATGTGGTACCTACGTGAAACAAACACATCAACAGAAATTAATTTATTAAAAATACACCCACTCACGGCTTTTGGCTCAAAATGAAGAAAACATACAGTTTAAATAAATAAATATTTTTACTACCAAAAATGTTTAATTTAAATTAATTAAACTATGTGGTACAAGGAAAGAGGCTTACTTTAATAGCATAATCGTGGATGGTGCCCAGATATAGTGTTGCCCTCTGAGCTACGTAGACATTTGAGTCGTCCATGCTCGATATCAGATAACAGAAGGCATTGGCCAGTGCTGCCTGCAACGGCATGACAGCCTTCAGTGGTGTAGAATCCATGAACCTGGCGATCACAGTAACTCGCTCAACTGAAACCAAGGAATACGTTTAGACATGTTAGTAGTAGTTTAAAGTAACTATTTAAGTACTGACTGCAGACATTTCTTTATTCTGTTAAGGTGAATCTAGAGATCTAAATATGATTTCTTAAGTATGCAGTAAAGGCGCTCCACGCTAAGAAAGCAGATGCGCGCGCTTTCGACGGGTCAATCAGCGATCGTTATTTTAAATTGGGGCCTGCTGAATGGCTACAATTCACCCGTTAAAAGCGCGCGCAACTGCTTTCTTAGCGTGGAGCGCCTATAAAGATATAAAGATGTCCTGAAAAGTTGACAGAATGAAATGGAATTAAATAAAAGAGCAGATAATAATTAAAATACAAATTGACGGGACATACATAACCTCAGAATTAACAATGTAATTGTATTCAAATTTCAAAATTAAATTTTGAGCAGTATTTTTTTGTACTATATTGTTTCTACACTACTTTATCTACAATCTTATTATCAGGAAAATGGTTTTCTATAGTTTCTTGTGTTGCACAATATTTTTTGCCCACCGGTACAATTTAAAATTTTGTACCGTCTAAGGAAAATAATCGTGCAACGCAAGAACTATAGAAAACTATTTTCATTATAATTAGGTGTGAAGAAGCAATACACAAACAGCCAGCTGCTCAAAATTTAAATTTTGAACAAGATGACTTGAGTCGGGCAATTTAAATATAATTGTTGATTTCTGAGATTATGTCTCGTCCAAAATATAAAAAATAAAAAATCAGCTCTATTTTGTTTGTCTTTTATTCTGCTATTATTCTGCTAACTTTTCAGACTTCTCTAGGGCATTCTTTAGAAATCATATTTAGGTCTAGGGATTCACCTTAAAGCAAGGCTGTCATCAAATACTGTACCATTCTATTAAAAAGCCAAATATGTTAAAATTGGTGAAAATTATGAGCTGGCGCTACCTATTCAAATGGCGTGCATACCGACAGTGTTGGCTCGGGCGCTAAGCGCTCGACTCTGACTCGGAAGGTCCCGGATTTGAATCCCGTCGAGACCGACAATCCAGACTAAGGGTTTTTTCAAGGTTTTCCTCAGTCGTTAATGCGAATGCAAGGGAATGAGTCCTCTTAAACAGCCCTTGGACATCCCATCACAAATATCCTATTCGCAACATATCTAGTTCACCTGAAGAGGGGCATATTGCACCCTATAACAGGTTCAATTCCCTCAATAATAAAAAAAAAAATTGTGTAAAATAAATAAAATAAATAAATTGTATTTAGAGTCCACCCACTCAGTTACATTCCTGATTTTCAGTGGGGGACAGTAAATCAAAGCGACTAAGCCAACCCTGTTTGCTCCGA
Source organism: Sweltsa coloradensis (assembly GCA_024449915.1). NCBI lineage: Eukaryota > Metazoa > Arthropoda > Insecta > Plecoptera > Chloroperlidae > Sweltsa > Sweltsa coloradensis. The sequence continues at coordinate 29,010 of JAMZAV010002676.1, forward strand.
CGCAATCGACGAGTGAGCGATAACCAACCAAAGATCGATATTTTTAATAGGAAATATAGCAATCAGTAGTATGAACAGTGCGAACACCCGCGGATCAACGCCAGAATCAACAAGGCTGATTCAAAACAACTCTGAATTTACTAGGTGTGTCGTTGCTAGGACGGCTCCAAAATCACCGTTTACAAACTCCTAAGACAAGAACTGATGGACTGAAGTCCAAATCAGAAGTTAAAAAACTTCTGACTTAGGCGGGAATCGAACCCTGGACCTTCTGCATTGAAAGCAGATACGCTAACCACAAGACCAACGAGCCACACAAAACATAAACACTTACTTTCTACGGACAGACGGAACTGGCAACTCTATTTGAAGAATGTTAGTAATTTTCAAGTAAATGACTTTATTTCATACATCTCTAATCGGATATTATTAGGGGGTAGGTACCCGAAAAGTAGGTAGGTACCTTTTAGAATTTTGTGTATTTCAGGGATTTTTTTGGGGGAATGGTGGAGGTGCCAGTCCATAATGTATGCGATTTTTGGTAGCAACATCGTTCCGTGATGTGCAACGGGTGGGAGAAGTCATCACGGGCTCCGGGGAAATAGACCACCAAAATAACGGTCCTACGTATCAAGGACTCCACGGAATTAGTCCATCACTAAAAAGGCATATACAAATAATTGTATTTCCTTGGGAATAAATAAATAAATAAATAAATAATAATAATCAAACACCCGGTTCCAACATAAGTCAGGTCGGGGGGTGACGTATCACCAATTTCTCGGGCTGTGGACTTTCAGTGTTTGCTAGCCAGGCTCAACACCTCCTCATCTACTTCGATGTCTTCTATGACAGGCATTTCTACCAGTTCTTGCCATTTCTTTCTATCCTCCCAGAGTCTTTCTTTATTAATTCTTTCCCATGATTTCCCTCTTTCTTCAATGTTCCATTTTATTTGGTCCCTCCATCTATCTCTTGGGCGTCCAACTCTTCTTACTCCCCCCCATGTGCGTTCAAATTCTCTTCTTGGTATTCTATCTTGTTTCATTCTTCGTACGTGTCCATACCATCGAAGTCTTTCTCTTCCTATTTTATTTCGTAAACTTTCCACTCCTAATTTGTTTCTTATTGTTTTGCTCCGTACCTTGTCTATTTTTGTTAAGGCTACAGAACTTCTTAAAAATTTCATCTCTGTTGTTTGTAATCTGCTGTCTTCCTTTCCTCCTATTGTCCATGTCACGGATGCATATGATATTATTGGGAGGAAATACATTTTGTACAATAACATCTTGCACCTGGATGATATTTCTTCTTTCCATAATAGTTTACGTACACTTTGGTAAAATTTGTCGGCTAATATAATTCTCCTTGATATTTCAGCATCTAGTTTTGCGTCTTTTGTAAGTATACTTCCAAGGTATTTAAATGCTTCTAAAATGGCCAGCTCTTCTCCCCGTAGTATTATCTTCTTTTGATTTTGTTTACTTTTCTTCGTTACTATTAATGTTTCACTCTTTTCAATGCTTGTTTTCATGTTAAACTTCAGTGTTTCCTCATTCCATCTATCTACGCTCTTCTGGACTTCTTCAATGGAATCTCCCCATCTCACTATATCATCTGCAAATATCATCGTTTTAGACTTTTCACTTTCTGTGGGTTCAACTTTACGCAGTATGTTATCCATAACAATGGTAAATAGTTCATAGTTCATAGTTCAGTTCTTTATTGTACATAGGTATTATGTGTGATAACACTTATACATGGTACATGGTCAGCAGTAAACATTTACAGTAAAGCATTAGCTTACACGGTAATACAATTAAAATTACATTCGAATTCGCTTTTGAGCTAACACAGATGGCTATCACAGATACAGATGAACATGCTTAAAATAAAATAAAATGGTGATAAGAGAAGAACTGACTGGCACAAGGTTAGTGTTCAAATAAGTCATTAATGCTGTAAAAAGCCCTTGTGGTTAAAAAGTTTTTTAAAGTATTCCTAAAATCGCGTGAGTTTTCAATTTCGGTAATATGTTTAGGAAGAATATTAAAAATCTTTGCGCCGAGGAAGTCTGGACTCTTTTGAGTTAACTCTAATCTGCGAGGCAGGACTTGTACATTCTCACGATTTCTGGTGTGATGGCTGTGGATGTTGCTGTTAATTTTGAGTCTCCCCAGGTTAGACTTGATGTGGCAGGCGACTTAAGGTGTAGGTGACATCACACTACCTTGCCGTAGCCCACTGTTTATTTCAAACCAAGTAGTTCTACCAAATGGTGTTTGAACACAGCTCTTTGTTGTGACATATGTGCTTTGAATTCTTGTTATTAGACACTGTTCTACTTCTGCATCTTTTAAGCATTCCCAAGCTTTAGCTCTTGGGACACTGTCATATGCTTTTTCTACATCCAAGAAGACCATGAACATTTCTACTCCCTTTTCCCAATTTTTTCCATTATTTCTCTGAGCGCAAATATGAGATCAATGGTTGAGCGGCCAGCTCTAACCCATATTGTTCCTCTCTCAAACTTGGCTCTACTTGTTGTCGTAGTCTTCGATCTAGTATTTTCTCGTATATCTTTGCACACTGGCTCATCAGCGTTATCCCTCTATAATTTTTACACTTCTTCCTGTCTCCTTTCTTAAATGTTGGTACTATAATTCCTTTCCCCCAGTCATCTGGTACCTTCTTTTCTTTCCATGCTGCACTGGTCACTCTTCACATCCAATCTATGCCTGCATCCCCTGCAGCCTTGATCATCTCTACAACTATTTCATCCTCTCCCGAAGCTTTACCATTTTTCATGTCTTTTACTGCTTCAACTACTTCCCGTCTTAATATTTCATTTCCTATTATTTCTTCTATTTCTTCCTCATTGGTGTTCTGAAAGACTTCTATTGTTTGGTTCCCTTCCTGAGTTTGGTTATGGTTAGTATCAGGTAACCTAGGCATATTAAGTAGGTTTTTGAAATATTTCTTCCACATGTTTTTCACTTCTTTTGTATAAATAAATATATAAATAAATCCGTATTTAGAGTCTACCCACTCAGTCACATAACTGATATTCTTTGGGGGACAGTAAACCAAAGCGACTGAGCCAAACCTGTAGGCCCCGACGCAATCGATGAGTGAGCAATAACCAACCAAAGATCAATATATATATATAGCAATCAGTGGTATGGACAGTGCGAACACCCGCAGATCAACGCCAGAATCAACAACGCCGATTCAGAACAACTTTAAATTATTATGTTCCTCGTTGCTAGGAAGGCTCCAAAGTCACCGATTACAAATTCCTAAGACTAGAACTGATGGACTTATGTCCAAATCAGAAGTTAAAAAACTTCTGACTTTAGCGGGAATCGAACCCTGAACCTTCTGCATTGGAAGAACCGAAGAAGGTAGGCTAACTACAAGACCAACGAACCACACATTCGATTCTGAATTGATTTTTTTTATCTTGTGCGAAGTTGGCCTCTTGAGCCATTCTGCTGTCTTGCTATCCAATATAAAATTGCCTCCTTTTCTATCCTGCTCAGTTCATCGGGCAGGGAGTCAATGTCACTCTTGAGGGCGGCGCATCTAAAGAGATGCGCTCTGTCTTGGTCTTCTAAATTACAAAGTTTACAGGTGGCCGGTTCGTTGGTAATGTTAAAGCGGTGCAGGTGGTGTTGCAAGACATCGTGACCAGTTGCAAGCCGGAAATGGGCGGTGGCCGTCTTTCTCGATCAGTCTTTGTCTGGCCCTTTCTTGATCTCGGTCCACCAGTTATTTCTATCCAATTGATTGATTTAGGTCACAATGATCGATTCTAACATTTTGGAATCGATGTCATCGTTATTTAATACCTAGGGGCCTACAGTTACTATATATGTACCAAGATCACTGTGGCCCTTGCCATTACGTGCGCGCGCCTCCGGACCAAGTTCATTCTCTGTTTTAGGGGAGTTCCGTAGATACGGGCGCTGTACAGCTCAGTTTTTGTCGGCAGCCATGAGGAACACATCAACCCAATAAGCTTACGGCGGGAGCGAAATAACCTGGCCCGCCCCGCACCTTCTATTTTCTCCGCCGATCGCTCGCGGTACGCGCGTATGCGCTCATCGCCTGCAAGACAACTTGGACTCGTCCGTTTTGGCCAGGGCTTTTGTGGTGTTGGTAGATATAGTTCTTTATTATTATTATAAAGCAGCTTACAACACAAAACCTACCCAATTGTCAAAACCTTTAGGCCTACACACACATGACAGTTAAAAAACTTTTGCCATTTGGTTTGCACCGATGAAAATGACCGTGCTAAAAAAAAAATTGGTGGAGGTTATTATTGCTGTGAGATGCTTATAAAGCGAACCACCACCCATCTTTCCAAATTGACCAATCTTGAAAGTCATGCAACCCAATACTCTCATTTAAAAAAAAAATATTTTACAAGCCTTTGCAAAATGAAGAGAACTTTGAGTAAGTACCCGACCCGAAAATTACCCCATACCCGCGGGTATTTCACTACCAGAAACCGACCAGAAATTAAAGTGCTACCCGTACACCCCTAAATATTATATTTGCATTACTAGTATGAAATTAAATGCATATCTGAAGAGTTGACTTTATTTCATGTTTTGTAATGATTCGTTCCCAGTGTAGCTATATGGCAACGGAAAGTTCAAAGAAACTTTGCGGGTAAATTTTGGTTTTTGAGTTTTACCCCAATTTTTTTTTTATTTATTTTTTGGTAAATAAAAAATACATACATTTTTTCCCCAATTCAATGGGACGAATAGTGCCTTTTTGAGAGAAGATTGAAAATACAAGGGTGCTAAAAAGGCTACAAACAGAAAAATTTTGGTTTTTCCCTGAAAAATAATAAATCTCCAGTACTGGTGTTATTTGAGATACACAAATTCTAAAATTTGCAAAAAATTCAGAAAAAAATCTAGTTTTAGAAATGTACTTCAAATTAAAATTTAAACCAAAAATAAAGATTTTATTCAAAATCCAAATATTACCAAAAATTTAAAAAAAAAAAAATGCTTAAAAATCAAGATAAAAAATAAAAAAAAATACCAAAATTTTTAGAAAAAAAAATTGGATTTTTAATTGAATTATTACAACTACCTAATTAAGACAAAATTAATTAGGGAATGAAAGGGTTTTAACAATGTGGCATTAGTAAAACATATGAAATAGGTACAGTAAAATCTTCTATGCATTTAAAATTTTTCAAATAGACACACTGCAAGAAAACAAGTTTTTGTTTCTTTTTGGGAAATTCCTCGCATATGACGCGCTTTCCTGTTATTCGAAGTCTAAATTTAGAAAGAGGTGCACATGTTCCGTGAGTAAATTTATGGTAATCACTATAAAATGTGATTTGCAAGTGTTTTTTTTTTTGTATTTGAAATACAAAGCAGGCTGGTACCTGCAGTGAAGCGCACTCTCCAATCATCGTTGTGGAACTCTTCCTGAATGAGCCTCCAGAAGACGTCTGATCCGGAGGGGAGGGTGATGCAGTGTAGTAGCAGAGGTACAGTCACCTCACAGATGTGCGAGTGTTCTGCGTTGCACAGACCCCACAGCGGTTGGATCATGATGTTCTCCTGGCACCAGATGAAGAAGCCACGGTGGTCCTTCGCAGCCTAACCCAAACAAGCACCACTTACTAGGGATTTTAATTAGGCATCCATAAATTAAATTTCTTTTTTCTTTTTTTTTAAAATATAAGCTACAGAAGGCCTTTGAAAATTGGTCTTGCAGCTTATTAGATGAATATGTTTGAAAACATTTTGTAATGAGAGGCGATTCAAATTTTCATGCGGGCGAGCTATTCGATTGATAACCGATCCAGGAAGACGGAATCGATTATTGATCGATTTGGGAAATATACATATCGATGGATATTGATTACCTATCAAACAGCAACCCTATTATATACTGTAGTGTACCGAATATAGGCAGACCTTTTTTTTTCATTATTTTAGGTCTCAAAATCCCTCCTCGGCCTACATGCGAGCATCAGCATTTTTACGCGCCAATTTCAAACACCAAGTTACAGCGCCGTGTGAGAAGGAAATACATATAGTTCACTGCTTCTGTATGGCGCTGCGCCAACAATACAGCAGGCACGGAGGACGCGACGCTATCTCCAGGCCTACTCCAGGCTTACTGACGAGTGAAGTGTGATGCAGAACCGTTGACTGGGCGATAAGAACCGGTCCGCTTACAGATATCACTACGTCATCACAGGCCCCGCGTAAATAGGCCGCGGTAAAAACGACGGCGGCATGAGCTCCGCAGATATAGACCGCAGGAATAACGGTGCGTAAAATAAAAATATTTCGTTACATTTTCTTTTTTTAAATTTTGATGACCAAAGTTCGGAGGTTGTGGTCTTTTTTTGGCACAATAAGGTAATATACTGTACTTTGAAATTTCTGTCATTTTCCATTGGTCACACTAGTACGCAATGGATTACCACTTGTATTTTATTCAAGTGCAGATCGACAACAATGACAGCACAGTGTGTACTGAATACCTGCCAATGGAAAACAGCATCCTTCCTCTTTCCTTGCAAACTTTTACCAGATAAATGCATTGCTGACATACCCTTGTAAAAGCATCCCCGTAGAGTGCGACGACATTCAAACACTGCAGCATGTAATACAAGATGTCCGGCTGGTCGGTGTTGGGAATCTCCGTCAACAGCTGGTGGATGAACTGAAGTTGTTGCGGGAGCTCGTCGATAGAGAAGCGGAACTTCCCTACCGACGTCTGCCAGAAGTCGTTGAGGTCATCGTCCGAGTCGTGGTCGATGGGCTGGTCGTTCTCACCCACCAGGTTCGCTCGGGCCACTTGGACTTTGGCAGTTGCTGGAATACAATACATGACAATATAGCTAAGCCAGTATAGGGTTTTGTAAAGGACATGTGACCCAGTGACCTTGGAGGACATTACAGACCTGAACAGATATAACTGTACTGCAATAATAATTTTAAATACCGGTACATGTTTGATTCAATTTCATGTTAAATTAAGGTAAAGGGCTTATTACTGTTAAGCTAGTATAAACAAAAGTACATTTTCTTTGTGTTCTAGTTGTGGAATAGAATTCATGGTTTTATATTAATTAATTATGTACTTGTCGTAAAGTATAACACTAGTTTGGCAGTGCATTGTTAAAATCAATATATTTATTTCAATTTGTTTCATCTTTAATTGTCATTTTTATTTCCTATTTTTACCCTTTTGTTGTTACATCTGTACACATAACATGGCATTTATTTCTTTCACTTCCATCATAAACATTTTAAATTTACCTAACTCAATAAGTAGGCAACCATATATCATTAGAGCAAATAAAAATTGAAAACTAAGAAAAACTAAGAATGATCCGCACACCCATACATACAATTATGTTTCTGACAATACTGGGCCTCTATTCTATAACTCCAGCCGAATTGGTACGTAAGTTTTTTACGGTAATCGATGCGGTTGTGGTTGGTCGAGGTCGAAAGGAATGTGATTTTTTCGTTAGTCGAAATTTGTTTATGTCTGATTAGTGATTAGAAAAAATTGTGAGAGATAAGCCCTAGCTTATACGTAAATACAACCAGATACTGTACCGTATTACCTTTCTCAAATAAATAACAATCGTATGCTCAAAGAAAACCTACCTTTAGTAAGGGCCTACCCCTAAAAGTCCTGTGCATTCCCTTTCTTCATGAAATTACCTATACCATTTAAAAACCAATTTCTCTTCGATTGGAAATAATACACACATCTATTTCATTCTGTCATTTCGAAGATGTGACAATTGACAGCGATTCATTTGTTCACAATAGGCCAACTGCATTGCCATGTGAATCATAACTTTCGACCTCGACCAACCACAACCGAATCGATTACTGTCGAAAACGAACGAATCCGGTTCGGTAAAAGTTATAGAATAGGGGTCCTGAGCTTAAAAACAGATGACAGCTTTGGAAACCTTGAGTATACAAATACACACACACATCTACCTTGGAAACCCAAGTACAGGAGGGGAAGCGAGATATGATATCCTGGGAGCATGCAGGGAAGGCTGCCTCAATCTATGGCATAGCAGCTGTGCAGAAGTACCAAAAGTAGGCCAAGTAACCGACCGCAACTCACGCAATGGAATTAAAACAGAGATTTAAATAAGTAATCATAAGAATATTGATTTTTTTCTTCTAATTTGTGTTTAGTGTAAGAATAACCACACATAACAAAAAACTTCTAAAAAAAACAGCCAAACCAATCAAAAGCAATGAGATCTAAAAGAAATGCCAGCTATGTACCCTCCTACATTTTTGCAATACACTTTGCCCTGTGACTGCATCCTTGCAAAACGTAATAACATTTTATTTGCACTATTGTTTTAAATGTAAAAGTTTGTGCAAATTTATTTTGAAAGCTTTGCAAGGATGCAGTCACAGGGCAAAGTGGATTGCAAAAATGTAGGAGGGTACATAAGCTTGGTATTTCTTTTAGATCTCATTGCTTTTGATTAGTAAGGTTTGACTGTTTTTTTAACAAGTTTTTTGTTATGTGTGGGATCTCATTACTTTTTCAAGTTCCATTACAAAATTATTTGTTAAAATTGGAAACCTTCCAGCAAACCTTTTTTGATTTTTTCTTTCAAAAGGCACTACATCACAATAGCCTTAATGTTCGTATAAAATATGAATGTTGTAGCCCCACCCGTTTGGCCAGAATCGCTGGCCAATTTAAACTGACAAATTAGTAAGTAGTAGCCTGTAGTAGCCAGTAGCTAACATCCTTTCATTTTGAGCATGTTTCAAGTCATTTTTTCACCAAGAAGGAATGCTCGTACCCCAACCAAATTTGGCATATTATGTTGTCAGGTACCTAGATCCCCCTGATGTTGATAGTTTTTAAGTTCACATCTTGTTTCATGATGACTGGGTGACACCTCGAAATCCCCCAAACTCTGCTTGCTGTATAAGGTGCCAGAGTGTGTAGCGCACCGCGGCTTGGCTGCGGCGCCCTAACAGGCACCTAGATGTTTTTTCAATTCTATCTTAATTTTTAAGAATTTTCCCCCAGTCAAAGTTTTGCACTTTTGAATGCACGTAAGTTTCTTGGGTTTTGTCGCGTCAAAGAACGATACATTAACAATTTAACTAAGGGTTCGGCCATTTTTGTTTTTAAAATACCAACAATTCTCCCACTTAACTATTGAGCTCGCTGAATATGCTCACAAATCATGTTACGGAATGTCAGGCATATCGTATTCAACAGCTTTCGGAATGGGTCAAGCTCGCAAATAGCATATTCAACAACTTGAGAAACGTACCCTTACCAGTAGGCATATCGTCAGATTAATGCTATGAAAATAAACGAACATATTATGTTAATGATTGATGGATTCTGTTCTATGTGCTCCATTAATAACTGTTATGTACCATAGTTTAGGAAGTATTTGTTTGTTTTTTCTAATGTATATTGCAAAGTATATCTACAAAACTTGAGCGAGGGAGTAATTTGATACACGACTACGTCCTCCCGGCCATCACCTCACTCACCATTATGGTTGACTCGTCACCCTCTGCTGTTGCTCGGTTAAAGGTCGCAGTGACGTAACCGTGTTGTAATGAAAAACACTGTTAATGTTTCAAGTATTCTATTCAGATCTATAATAATGCACCAACAATCCAGATGATATGAAGTTAACCGTCTCGGTAGCTTAGGGGTAAAGCCATCCGAACCGGCAATCAGGACACCCGGCTTCGATGCTTGGCTGAGATTGATTTTTAAATTTCTGGATTGATTTCCATAGTATTTGTGCTTTGAACTGTACAAGTGACATCTAGAGTATAAGTGGCCCTCAAAGTTATTTTATCAATGTTATTTTGAATATCCCAATATGCATAAACTACAGTGTTTTAAAGTAGGAATATTATCTGAAATCAACTGGTAGGCGTTTGTGTGATTGGTTAACAAGTAGATAACTCTCGCAGGAATTAATGTTCTTTTATTTATGCGTAACTCATTTTGAAATATCTATACGTCTGGCCGTCTTACCAACATCAGTGTCAGTGAGTGTGACGGCCCTCGCTACGGCAGCAACGACCTTCTCGGCGGGGATGATCGCTGCCAAGTCCAGTTGTTCGGTAACCGTCTCGACCGTAGCCGTCATTATCTGAAAGCACTTCATATTTTGTGTTCAATATGGTCTGGTCCATTTAAACTAGCAGGCCAGTGACACCTAGACTTTACGTTTTACAACACGTACGATCAACATCAACGTACATCAGTTTCAAACTTCCATTTATTCTAAGACGAGCAAAGTGGGGTTCCCAACGATCAGAGTGACAAAAGCTGTTGTGTTACACAGTTTTAAATGCCAATCAGATACACAAACAAACAGTAATTTCATATCAAAGGGTAACATAACAAACAACAGTTTACAACAATATATCACATCACAATACATATACATACATACACAACAGCAAAATGCTTTTATTTACATGTTTACAATCGTTTTTACAATTCTTTTAATATCACAATTATGTTCACAGTTAAAGAGTCTAATATTAGGTAAGGATTGCCGTTTGATATTGATTAGTCTGACCATAGTAACAACTTTGATTCGTTGATCTAAGATACATATTTAACGATTTGAATTTAGATAACTGGTATATATCTTACGCATACAAAATATCTTGTAAAAAGACAGCCAAGCCTTACACACTCAAACGTAGGTGCTGAAATCTTAAAGATGGGTGAAGCCAATGTAACCTTCTACATTTGCGCAAAATAATTCCGTTAACTCACTAGCTCTTGACTGCAACCTTAATGCGTAGAATTTGCATCTACTGAAGTTATGCGAATCCAGGCCACCGGAATATTTTTAAATATTAAGTTCAAAAAATGAGGAATGCTTTCTGCTATAGCCATTAAGTGCAGTCATTAATAATGATAATAATAATAATAATAAATAATAATAATAATAATAATTTAATCTTAACTCAGTTCAAACTGTCAGGCTGAGTGGTGGTTTTCCTCCAATATCTAGGGCATGAAACTGTAGATACTAAGATTGCCAGACTCAGTGTTTCTTCCTCATCATCTAATTCCTTACTCTTCACCAATTTACTCCACTCTCTTCTGTCCTCCCACAGCTTTACTCTTGCCTCACTCTACCACACTTCATCTTGGTTTACAATGTCTTCTTGAATTAATCTTCCCCATTTCTTTAGGTTAAAAGGAATGCTAAAAGGCTGGATCATGTGAATGACACGTGGAATGTGAAGTGGACTACAAACGTTTTGATTATGTAGTTTATTTGTGTATTTGTTTATATGTCATCTTTTGCGGCATGCCTACTCCATTTAAGCTAAGCTGTTGGTAGCACATTCCCCATTTCTTTATTGGCTTTCCTATTTTTCTTTTCCCTTCCTCTGCTGCTTCAAATTCTTGTCTTGGGATTCTCTCCCCGCCCATCTTTTTCTTATGTCCAAACCATGTTAGAGGTTCTCTTCCTAGTTTAAACCTCAATCTCTCCAGTCCCAGTTCTTTTCTGATTACACCACTACTTCTTATCTTGTCCATCTTGGTAACTCCCTTGATACTTCTTAAGAACCTCATTTCTGCAGCTTCCAGCTGACTCTTCTTTTGTTCCCACTGCCCACATTACTGCCCCATATGTTAGTATAGGTACAAAAATATATGCCTTGTACAGCAATTTTTACATTTTTGTGGGAACAACTCATTCCAATGTAGCTTTTTCACCAATTAGTAAAACCCTTCTGCTTTTTGCACTCTTAGATGACACTTTCCCACCCACTTTTGCATCGTAATTATAGTAATTATATTAACAAGGCCGATTTGCAAAAGCTTTTCCAGTCGCATTGATGGATGAGCGTTTTTGGTTGACTATTTCCATCTTTTTATTATGGTTTCGTGTACAACACGGTGTCATCATTGTTAACATGTTTAGTTTGTGGACGTGCAACGTAAAGACAAGAGCAAGCGTGAACTATATCTGCCTTTAACAATACGAGGCGACCAACTGCGAGTCAATGAGAGACCGACAAGCGGTTTGTGCCTTGTCGTGCGAGCCGCAAATAGATGCGGGGCGGCGAGGACATAATAAATCTCTTGTTGCCCAAAAAGTATGATTCTCTTCTATTTTCTTCTACTGTAGGCCCTATCTAAAATTGTCACATTTTATAAGTTCAGTGATTTTTAACATTCCCATAAAGTTTCATCATGATTGGAGAGTCTTTTGCCCGGTGGAGCAAAAAATCACAGAAAAATCATACTAAGAATCGGAAAAAATCGGAAAACCGCGATATTCAAAATAAATTAGAAATATTTCTTCAATTGTACCAAAAAACATAATCATTATCCATTCCATTGTCGTTTCCTGCTTCTGGCAGGGTCAGCTTGGGTTTAGCAACCAAATTTGTCCACTTCTTTCCATCCTCCCACAATTGTATCTCTTCCACATCTTCCCAGCTCTCTCCTTTTGCCTCCAGTTCTCCTGCTATGGTATCCTTCCACTCTTCCTTAGCCTAACCCAACTTCTTCGCATCCTTTTTTCCCCCATTCGTTTCTTATGTCCATACCATCTCAACAGTGTCCTTCCTATCCTGTCACTTAACTTCTCTACACCCAGAATTTCTGTAATGCCCGTGTTTTTATTCTGTTCCAAAAACATGGCAGGTCTAAATTCAATAATTTTTTTGAAGGTCCCCTGAAAATTTCAGTACAATCAGAGTAGGCATTTTCTCTATTCAATACTATACAGTATTAAAATTGTTTTCTTGCAGAGTATGTACTATAATACATTTAAATAGATGAACTAAATAAATAATTTTACGATTGGAAATTACAGTACAGTCAAACTCTATTTTTACAATCACCACTAGGACGTTAGGTTATCAAGGTTTTCACGTTGAAACATGAGTGGTCTTGTTTATCGTCGATAAAAATAATATCATTTATAAATTATAAATAATACTTATGACGTTCATCGTATGCACGTTGCCACACTTGTGATGCCATAATTTCGAAGTTCCGTGCCGTTTTAAATTGTTTTTACTATGTTTTCGAGGCTCCGTGGCATCTTCAGCCAATCATCCGTTCAGTCATTTCAGAACCCACAGTATTTTCTCATGGGGTAGACCTATCTGATCTTTTGGCATTGTTCTCCTTTCCAAGATAACATTGCGAGGAAACTTCTTGCCTTCATTTAAGAGCACATTAGTAGGCCTAAACATCACTTATTGCATCCGGTGGCCTTTTCATAGACCAGCACTAATTACGTACGAGTTTTGAGTCTGAACAAAATCAACATTGAAGATGCAAAGCTAGACTGAAGTGAACCACGGCTGCGCGCCCTAGCCGCCCATGAGTGAGAGAGACGAAATGTGGTGCACGGTTGCACTGCGCAACCGTACGTCCGTTGCCCCATTGCAACTTTTAGCTGTCGTTTGGCAGTCTGTATACAGGGCTCTTTAAAGAAAAGAGTGCAGATGTTGTTTCTCGAATGCTACGTACGAAAAATAGTACCTACATCATGTTTTTTTCTTCAGAAGTAGATTAACAGTATTTTATTTACTGTCCTATAGGCCTACTATGGGCCTTTACATTATGGGCCTGTAAAATATCAATAACCGTGGTATTTAAGTATTTTTATTTTTTCTCCCTAATGTATGTAAACTTATAAAACTAATTTTTTAATTAAAAAAATATCAACTTTTTGTGACATACTTTTTTTCACGACCCTTCAGAAAAGTCCTAATGAAGTTTGACAGTAGATGCTAAATGTATTCAATTTACTAACTCATTTGAGGTTGTCAAATTCTTTCAGGAATCTACTAGGAGGACAGATTTTAAAGAAGTGGTGAATTTTAAGTACGTGGGGAGTATATTAGCATGCAATGGAAGGATTCAACCAGAGATAGGAAGAAGGACACAGCAAGCTGTTGGGTTAATATTCCAATCTATCCAAGACCTCATATGGAACAGAGAAGTACCAAAGAAGTGCAAGGTTACCATCTACCAGACCTACTTTGTTCCAATACTGACATATGCAGCAGAGACTTGGAATATGACAACAGTGGATGAGAGCCTTGTGCAGGCTGTAGATATGAAGTTTATGAGAAGCATTGTAGGTAAGACTAGATGGGACCGAATACGGAATGAAAATATCTGAGAACAAGTAGGCGTGAGGAATTTAATGGAGCGAATTGGAGAGAGAAGATTAAAGTGGTTCGGACATGTCAAAAGGATGGAAAGAGCGAGATAACTGAGAAGGCTGATGGAATTGGAAATTCTAGGAAGGAGACCAAGGGGTAGACCACAACAATGGCAGAATAGTGTGAGAAAGGATGTAGAACAGCAAGGAGGAGACTGGAATGTGGTGGAAGGAGAGGAGTGGTGGCAGGACAGAATAAAGATGGAGAGGCCTGTCTTCAATGCCGACGTGCGAATGCAGAGCTGGACGTGGCAACAGATAATGAATAATGAATATTGAATATTTGAGGTTATTCAGAGGTGACTGTCTAATCTACATGCCAATCAAACAATTCAATGAATAATTGCAATATCGGTCAGGCATATCATACCAATCGGCAAAACTATGTTTTATTTACAACCAATTAATATTGAATGTTTTGATTATGTGCCTATACCCTTCTCAATGATTTGCATAACAAGAATCATGCAATATGCGTCATTTAATCCAACTGGTGGAGTAATGCCTTCACATCATTTCACTTGTGTTATCAATGTACGTAATTTAATAATTCTATTTAACAATAGTATTAGTAGTTGAATAATTATTTATCCACCAGTTAAATTAATTAATTTCCATGTAGGGTAACAAAGCTGCATGATAACTAGTGAACTACATACTTCTGTCTATTGCATTTCTCTTGACTCTCTCATAAACGTTATCACACTAACCTCCCTAAAAGCTAAGCTTGCCGTGATAAGCCAGTAGAAGCTCTTAACAGTATAGACATTAATCACACAATATCATCCAAAACTTACCGCTACGAACGAGGGAGTACAGACAGACAGTTACATCTTGTTTTGGATCATTCCTCGTGGATGCACAGAACATTGAACAGGTTCACAACATACAGTTAAAACAACAATAAGCATCACTTCATTCAACATGACAAGTAATGATAACATGAAAACATCTAAAGCAACAATACATTGTCATGAACACTGAGACAGACTAATTTCTAGAATGTGATCCCTAATCAGGAAATAATTACAAGTTATATCATTCTATAACTGTAATGTTTTCTGATAATTTCATCAATTCAAGGAAACGAAGAAAGGGCAAGTGCTAGCTAGGTAAATTATCAACAAAACTGCTTGATGAAAGCATGTGGCATCCTATGAAGCTAACAAACATGGCCATCAAATTTTTTTTAAAGGCAGTGAAGTCACAATAGTACAGACACGCGTGTGTGGTGTGATATTTAATGTTTCATTGAATCATTGGTGATCGGTTCATTGATTACTTTTGGAAAAAAAGTTCAAACATCAATTTCCTAATTTTCAATGAAGGAACATTCATACTGGAACTGGCAGATGTAATTCTAGGTAGCTTCAATCATAGACTCAGACTCTGTAAGTTCAGAATTCTGTTTAATTCAACCTAAAGATCAATTTCCAAAAGAAGCTTTTAGTATAGGTCTTCTAATAAATCTCATTTAATTCAATTTTTCTTAATTTGAAGTAGGGTTTTAACTTTTTAGGGTACTATCACTGTATAGTGTGTACTGCACACCTAAGTTCCGCATACTGTCCATGGGTGAATGGCCGCTGTGATGTAAGAGACAGGTCGCGTTAACAATGCTTAGCTATCCTTGTGTTTGGCAGTGTACTTCTCAGAAGTCTTGGCTTTAAAGTCTGACTTCAGCTTATGTTTTGATAAATCAGCCGATTGTTTACTTCATTTAAAGCGTTAATCAAGTGTCCGATATTTATTATGTAACAATTTGAATGATATTCGGTGTTACTTTGGAAGACGTAGTATCAGATAAGATAACAAGCAGTTGGCGAGCACCACTGAATAGACAGATACACACGGAACTGGGAGTGCAAACAGGCTTTGACCTTGACTGACCTGAATCTTGTGCCTGTAGTGCACTGTGCAACAGGGGCAAAACTTCAACCTACTACCTATCTCGCGCGTACGTGTGTTGTAGGTCTTGCAGTGTACACGTAGTTCAATAGGGAGACTGAGGATCGATTTAGATTTTAGAATATTTTGAAAAATCAAATCTCTGATGGGCTAGAAAATCCACAATTTTTGGGACTTCTTGCCTAAATTGTTTGCTAAAATGGACAAGTTAATAACTTTAGGGTGCAATAGTTGACAGTTAGTAGGGCGAGTAGAACAATATGTACAGTTGATATTGTTTTGTGTAAATAAAACGTCTCAAATGTTGAATGTTGGCATGGCATGTGCAAATTGCAAACTTGCTATATCAGAGAAACCTTCAGCGACCCTGCTTGATGGTTCTTTAGTGTTACTGATTTTGTACATACAAATTTGAGGTGTGATATGAGATGGATTTAAATTCAGATAACCTAGACTATACCGTACTGTAAGGTTAAATTAAAATATTTGCAAAGCCACTAAGAAACTAATTGAGCCATTTCTCCATTCATGTTAATAAGTGCTTAGAACCGTCTAGATGTGTTTCACCTGTTTACGCTGAAATGCATACAGTAAAACATCGGGTTTATGCCATGCTGGGGAATGGCACATGCAATTGTACTGTTACAGTAAAAGCACCAGGTGTAGGCTATAAAACAGTGAGATTTAATACTTTTTTACTACTCAGTAAGACCCAACCATTCGTCCATATGAGCCGTCTAATATATTTCCGCTGACTGATTACGTTAGTTTAGTTGACTGTAAGCAATAAAATTACAAATCCTGCCTTGGTTGTCCCTGTCTTGAATGTTAATAAATGTTGAATGTTGATTTTTTCAAACATGGCTATTTTATAGAAATCACCAAAGCAAACCCTTAGCAACGGTGGATATTGCGTCATCTTGCAAACTAACCGCATGCAGGTCATCTACCCAAGAATTTAATTTACTAACATCACCGACTTACTTAGGCCTAGTATCAAAGTTCCTTCTTTTCTTGAATCTGATGAAATATATTTTAATGTATAGCATTATTGTTTTTAGAGAAATCTTTTTTTGAAGTACTACATTGTACTTTTACAAAATTTTTGTCCTTATTTTTGGATTTTAAATCTAGTACAAATTCGAACATTGTAGGAGAATAGTAAATCCCTCCTCAAGTCGTGTGGGAACCCTACTGCCTCTAAAGTAGTAGTAGCATGACAAAGCTGAAAGCGTAGTAAAGTCGAGACACCACTGTGGTAGTAACATACGTGTGGCATATGTACCAAGACTCCTCCCAGGCCGTGGATCTCCGGGATGGGCATGTTTATCACCACGTCCGGCTTCGAGTCCGACTTCTTGTCGCTCTCCGGGGGACTCTTGCGTCCGTGGTAGTCGTCCACGAGGGGTTCGTCCGGGGGCTGGAGACACAACATGAGCTTGTTGGTTATTAACAAAACATACCATTTATACTACTAAATATTACTGTACTTTGTAGACACCCAAAACTCAATTATAACTCAAGACCTCTAGCAAAAAAAATCTTATCTTGTTTATGATCACCCTTATATTGATTATATTGATCAATCCGGCTAACGTTCGAGAACATTGTTGATCGATATCTAGGCAAAGCAACATGATCACACTGATCTTCTTTCCTAAAAAGGTGAGGAAAGAATAGATAGCACATCAATATCTCTCTCAACAGGTAGCTTCTTTCTTTTTCAAGTCAGTACCAAAATAATTTATATTGTATAGGCCTATGCAAGAAAAAAGCAAGAGTGATAAGTAAAGTAAATAATACTAAGTAAACAAATGCTACGTACATCTGGTGGCCTAACGGGAGCCACTGGCGCAAGAAACTTGATGAGCTGCAGCGCTAGTTGATAGCACATGACACAGGACTCACAGAAGAGGCACTCTCCCCCTCCGCCCCCTCCCGGCCCGCTGCCCGACACGCAAGTGTGCACCCCTACCCACGGGGTGAGGAGAGTGTTCTTGAGCAGGCGACTCACGCTCTGCGCTAGCGAGCTGTGGACCCCGTTGTGTTTCTCTATCTCTTGAAGCTCCAGCTGGGAACAAGGCACAAGAATTCAAAGTCAAATTTCTATTTCAAGTAGGGATGTCATAGGGTAGTAAAATTAGGATCCGGTTCCTGACCTTCCAGGAATCGGGTTACCCGAATCCTGAAAGCCTAAATTACGTCATTTTATCGTCGTACCCCCCCCCCCCCCCCCGCGAGCGGTTGAAGGTCGTTCGGAAGCGTCTACAAGAAGATACCCGGCAGCGATAAGCTTATCTTCTACTGTTGTGAGACAAAATCTAGCGGTCGGCGGCTACCCATTCCGTCACGTCCTCTTCCGTGACGTCATCGCAACTTGGAAGTTGCTTGAACAATGACGCGTCTGGCTCGGCAGCCCAGCCTTTCACAATAGCGGCGGGTGGGTGGGAGGGAGGGGGCACGCCGGCCGGCCAGCCTCGCTCGACGGGCCGGGCAGCCGGCAGTCTGCACTCAGTCAGCTGCATGGTGGGTGGTCTGCGGCGTTCTAATCGCTCCTTACTACGCACGGCGCAGCCGGTTAAAAACCTTTCATTTTCAGTAAAATAACTACCCGATAAAGATTCGAATCCGAAAAACGGATTCAGGTAATTTCTGGATTCGGGTAACCCGGGTACCCTATGACATCCTTAATTTCAAGTGAACTTTATAGTCATTATGTACGTAGTTTGAAATATGAAGGGGAACTAACACATGCGCCTGTGCCTTAGACAAGAGCTTGCAACTTGTAGTATTGTTTCCTTTCGTGTTTGGATCTCAGTCACAATTAGTAGGGCAGCCTCTCTCGTTGCCACGGGTCTTGGTTCAAATCCAGGGTAAGACATGGTTCTTTTGTTGCCCAAGCACCAGAGTCTAGGAGGGAAGCCCCCTCACTGATTGTGCTGTTTTGTGACTTTCCACCCTTCCTATCTCTAACCTATTCTCTTTGAATGAATGAAGAGGCACCTTGGCCCATCAACGGCAGGAGGGGCAGCTTTTCTCTTGTTGCCAAGGGTCCTGGTTCGAATCCAGGGTAAGTCTAGGATATTTTGTCTCCCGAACACCAGAGTTGGGAGGGAAGCCCCCTTACTGGTTGTGCTGACGGTGTGGCTCAGTATGAGTGGTGTGTGAAGTAACCTTGCTGTAACCTTGATGACAACATGCATGCAGAATTTACTTCTTGCGTGGCCCTACGACAGGTTTGGTTATGTGTTGTGAGTTTTGTTTGCATGTAGTTAGCTGATTTTTAGTGGTCACCATCCGCCTGACGAGTCCCAAAAGGACAAAACGCGTTGTGGATTAAGGTAACTAATTTAAATTAGCTGCAGTTGTCATCAGCAGATGAAAAGTTTTGTTCCCTTCAAAGCCCTTCAGGCTGGGTTTTATGTTTTCTTTGCTTTCCCCAACCTGTCAACCCTTCTCCAATCATACAAGGTTCAAACTTTAAAGTAGGGTATGTATGAACTAAGTAGTATATGAACATTGTGTGAAAACACAGTTTGGGCTGTCAGGGCAGTTTCAAATAACACAAGAGCTAGAGCAGGGAAGTGTGTTGACACCATAGTGACAGATGACATCCAAAACAAGGTTAAGAAGATGGAAGAAATAGAGGAAGTGAAGGTTATGTTGTTTGCTGATGATTTTGTGGCATGGTCCGAGTATGTGGAGGTTGGAAGAAGCATGTGATGAAGAGCGAGATAGTAACTAACTATGCCAGGAGAAGGAGATGTAGGGAACTATCAAACAGAGATCAACATGAGAGAAGAGAAGGTAGGATATAAACAACAGAATATGAAAGGCCACATCCCTTGATATCAATCATTGTGCATGCAAGGAATGAATAAAATGTTTTTTTCCTGGGCTGAACCAAGACAAATGCAAATGCTAATGCAAGAAAATACAATAGTGCACATACCTGTCTGAGCAAGACGTCACACATGAGGATACAGCACGAGATGTTTAGTTCCGTGTCCGTTTCAAACTCAACGTGTCTCGAAGTGGGAATCTCGTCGTCCGATAGACCGGATGTGTTCCCTGACTCGTCGTCCACTACTGTAGCAATGTGTTCCAAATCCTCCAATTTTGGAGGCTTTGTCTGCACATGTAATCACACCACAAACTTTGTAAGTAGATACCTGTGGAAGCTAGGTATTTAGTTTGGCCTAGGGAAGGTATGTAATATGTTCAGGGGATGTCCCTGGACAAAAAAATTTAAGTTCCCAAATAATCCTACTTGGGGAAAATCTGCCATCTTGAAACAATATTTCTTTTCCAGGCTTAGACCTGTAGTTTAAACAAAATCTTTTACAATTAGGGATGTGCGGGTAGTGGTTTTTGAACTCGGGTCGGGCTCGGGTCGGGTAATTGAAAGTACCCTCGGGCTCGGGTAATTGAAGTACCCTCGGGCTCGGGTCGGGCTCGGGTAGTGATTTTTTTTGTATTTGTGAATTCATAAAAAAAAAAAATCCTACAAAACAGTTTTGCATTGGTTGCAGGTAGCCACTCTGGGCTGTGTTGACACGAAGTACTTCCAAATCGGCGTCTTATGAACTTTTGCTTGAGTAGGCCTAGGCCTAGGCCTAGTACAGTGAAACCCCGCTATTATCGTTTTCCGGCATCAATCGTTCTCGGAAATAATATCGTAACGATCGTTTTCAAATATTTCCGATACGAAAACCCCAAGAAAAAACGATGCGATCGCGTATTTTTCTCTTCCGGCCGACAAAATCATGCGTTTGTACCAGCCATGCAGCTGACGAAATCGCGCGTTTGCACCAGCCTTTCGGTCTGACTCTGCCCAACGCTCTGCTGCGCGCAACGATGCGCACTAGATCGGACTTCTAGATGAATTGCAACTTTGTTCTAGGCCTGCCGCCTAGGCATTAGACGATGTTCGCCTACGTACGTAATATTCAACTTGCTTTATGCCGTTATTAGCGTTGAATAACCAGAAGACGAGTAATGACGGTCAGTAGGGCCTATTAGTATTACTCCAGCGCGGACAGCGCCGGAAGAGCCAAGGACACAGCATCATAGCATAGTCCGCTCCGACGCCAGCTGTTCGTTTGGCGTGTGAGCGGGAGGTTTAAAAGGAGCAGATTGGCGTGTTTATTACTTCTACCCGACCCGACTTTTTCGGGTAGGAATTGACGGCCCGACCCGAGGTCGGGTAATTTTACCTACCCGAAAATTACCCGTTTTTCGGGTACCCGCACATCCCTATTTACAATATTATCGATATCGACTTCACTTCTCTCCCCCACGATAGTATTCTAATCATGATGTTGTTCCCCATCCCTAGAAGACAACCACAAGCCTTACCGGTTTGTCTTCTGGTGCATTCGAGGTGAGCTCCTTCAGGCTGTCAACCCCATCTCCAAACATCGAGAAGAGAAGATGCAGCGGTATGACAATCTCGAGTATCGTCAGCGTCTTCAGCCAGCACAGCGCTTGCTCCTGGATTTTAGCCGAGGTCTTTGTGAAGCGCAGCGCAACAAAGTGGTACAATTTCTTGGCATCAAAACCGAGCGGGCTTAGGTCCGCGTCAAGCATTTTACTGGAATGATTCACGAGGGGGTGGTTTATTTATTATTACTAAGTGTACACACAAGAAATCATGTTTCTAAACGATTGTTGATTTTTTATGAAAATAAAAATGCATCTTATCTAAAGACTATTCAACATTACAAAATAAATACTGGTTCTAGTATAAATTCATACTAGACAACTTACTAATGAATCCCTCCTTTAATCATTTTAAGATGAGTGCATAAAATTATTATTATTATAAATTTACAAAGCTGGATAGAGGCTACTGTATGGTAAACTACTTTTACCAAATTTGGCAGGCTATTATGCATTACAGTTCTACAACATAACACAATTGATACATACCAAAACATAGGTACCGGACCGGTAATACATCAATATGCATTGACTACCGTATCAAGTTTCACTGAAAAATACACTTCAAATTTTTAAAATGTACAATCACAACACTGGAACAAAATACTTACGGCATGCAACTAACATTCAACCGGTGTACCGGTAGGCAAGATGCAAACAACATCGAGGGACGAGGTGTACCAAACTGGTCACCTGAGTAAGATCTTGACTTCGTGGAGTTCTCTCTCAGGGACGTCGTTGACGATCGCCTCCAGCCAGTGCGGCATCACGTGGTCCCATATCTTGGGAGTTATTATGTCGTAGGGCACGAGCGAGAAGAGGCGGCTCAGACCGTCCTTGAGGTGGGACGTGCGAGAGGCAAGCGTGTCCCTGGAGGAGAAGAAAGAAATAGTCAGTTTGAGTCCACCCCCTCAGAAACAGAAATGAATTTCAGTGACGAACTTTAATTAAACTGGTACTGATACATTCTTTCAATGTTGACGCCATATATGAGCGTATAATATGACCAAAAAAATTTGTGTTGAATCCTCTCAGCGAGGAACAATTAATAAAAGTTACCGTCATCGTTAGTGGATCCTGCTTCGACTAATAGCTAATATGACTACAACTATGCCGGTTGTTGTTTAAAGGAGAATTATATTTGTCTTTAGTGATTCCACCAGCGTTTAAATTTATTAAATAATTTACAATCACTTTTCCTAGGGCAGCGTGTGGGTTCATCTTTACTTGCTGCTAATGGTGACATTGGGTTGTCCAATCATTTAGCGTTGCCCATTATCACCTGAAACGAATTTCCGTTTTGGACGCAACTGTGTTTAGTAGACACTTGAACATTGGTTCATTTTCCACAGTAAAGAATTGTACCGTAGTCATTAGTCAAACATAAAAAAATAAAGATGAGATTTTTTTTGTTCAATTTAAACAATTTAATAAGGTCTAGTAGCGCCAAGGCGTAAGGAGATGATGATGATTTTTGTCTCTGATTTTTTTTTTTTTTTTGATGAACGTCTCTATTAATGTACTAAGGCTATATATGAGACAATGAATGGTGATAGTTAGAGCCCCGCATTTTTCGTAAATGGTGGTATTAAGCTATAACAACGAAATTGGTATAAATTATGCTTTTATACCGAAATTAGGGTAATTCAGTTTGTATACCGATATTAGGGCGAAAAAATGTATATTATTCACCAAAACCTCAATTTATTGTTAACTAGAGGTGAAATTACGAGGGATAATACCTTGTACCAATGTTTGTACAAAACATTTGCAATAGTACAACTAAGAAATTTAAATTACATCACACTTTGGCTAATTAGAAATTTTTACTGATCAAATTTGCATTTTTGACTGACATAACCAGCAATCCCTGCATCAATTATTGTAAGGCCGGCTAACGAATTATAATGAAGTGTTGCTTTTAAGACGTGATATTTGACCAAAATGTATACTTTATTTATCGAAATTGCCTAGTTTTCCCCATTTTGACACAAAAGGAGAAATTTAATTTAATTTAATTTTTGCCCCTAATAACTGGTAATCTACAAAAATCTAAAAAGTGTTCAAATGCACCCCCCTCTCCCCTACTCTGTGTAAGATTTTTAATACTTATTTTTATTTTTATTTACCGAAATGTTGTGTTTTTATTCACCGAAATCAACTACTGTACCCCGCTTTTTTAACCCGAACATTATCAATTTTAATATGACGAAATTTGAGAATTTTATTTACCCTAAATTCTTGGCCCTAGTGATAGTATATAAAGGACGATTATAAAAACCCATGCTTATGCGGGATTCAAACCCATGTCCTCGTAGAGCCATATGCTTCGGACCAGTGCCCTAATCGTATGAGACATCACGGACGGCTGTGCTAAGGGTAGGCGAAGGTGTAGGGTAATCTCAGGAATAATTTGTCGCAGAGATGCCTCTGCCTACTTACCAGTGTCCCCCAACCCGAGCGTAGTCTGGAGGGTGGGGTAGAAGACAAGAGACAAACACCTCAAAGTGACTCTCGGCAACGCTTGCTAACCAACTACAGACAAAGTCAACCTTGAGGCGCTCCAAGATGTTATCAGGCGGCTCTGGAATGACAAGAAAATAAAGCTAGTTAGACTTCACTGACTCTTGAGTGTAGTCCACATAAAACAAAAAGTATCATAATAAAGTCGAGCCCTCTTTTTACAATCCCGGATTTAATAATAATATTAATTATTAATATTATACGTTTTACAAAGTATTAAATTACCTGAATATTTCCTATGCTTCCCATGGAAAATTGTTCCGTTTTTAGTTTTACTAAGAGATTTGTATTTGAAGCTCGGCTTTTATGTTGTTTTTTACAGTTAAATCTTTAAAACGAAAGCCATTACAGTGAAACTAGGATTTTGAAGTATTGTTCATCTAATCCATCTTCCCCAACACCTTTCCATTCTTAATATTTTCACTATATTTAATACTTTCTCTAAATTAATTGTCATGGGATAGTAACCTCTGATATATTCTTACCATCAAAAGCTACCGTTGTGACATCGAACCAGTGGAACAGTATTGAGAGGAGCCTGCCCAGAACGTCGACCGAGGTGTCGTTGTTGGGTGTGCACAGGCCGACAAGTAGCCAGACCCCGTATCTCCCCAGCATCTGTCGCTCCTCAACTTGCGCTGGGTCAACCGGCGTAGGAACAACCAGTAACGAAGCCTTGGCGTGAATATCTACAAGGTCTTTAACTCCAGGGGGATCTGGCGGCTTTGCTTCTTTTAGCAGACTCACAATACACTCCACCATGTAAATCTGCATCTGGAAGTTGATGCATGCAAAGAAACAATTAAAGTAGTGTATATAAAAGTAAAAGTAATTAAAATGAGTTGTGTTTTCAAAAATACATTTAGGCCTATTTAACTAATTTAGACATTACCAGTACTTTGTACAAAACAGACACAATTAGTTATTTATAAGACACACTCTTTTCAACTGATTGTATGTATATTTTATAAGTTTATTATCATTGGACAATAGGCATGGACAAACATTGTTTTAACTTTTTTAGTTTTGAACTGAACTTGAACTTCTGTACCAAAAAAGATTCGAACTTCAAACTATAAATTTTCCAAAATTTGCTTAAAACCATAAACAGGGTGGCATTTCAACTCAGCCTACTTCCTTGACTTAGCCAGGAATTAAAAATAAGGGGCCTAGATTCAATTATATGGGTCTAACTTCATCAACCAGATTGATTTAACCCCTGGCACAGCATCCTAAATTTAGGCATAGACCAAATAGCCCCAGGCCTATGCCACATACCATGACAAATCTAGGCTACCAAATTCCAAAGCCTTGGTTTACATAAGATAGCCTAATACCTAAATCATGTTTAGACTCCTTTAATTACATTTCTGGGCTAGACCCAGGCTTTATCTATTACACTATCTACCACACTATTAAATAATATGCGTAGAGATTAGCCTGCATGTTAATTAACTTATCATCTTCATTATCCATCACCATTTCCTGCTTCCGGCAGGATCACCTTGGGTTTAGCAACCAAAATTTTCCACTTCTTTCTATCCTCCCACAATCATATCTCTTCTACAACGTCCCAACTCTCTTCTCTTGCCTCATAGTCTCCTGCTATGGTGTCATTACAACAATAAACATAAAATTACGAACCATTTACAAATGTAAAATTACAACTATTTTGAGGTTATGTAGCTTGTCGACGTCGTTGTGTAAGCTGACGTAAATGCGGTTAAAACTTAAAACTTGCCTGTGAGAAATTTATTTGTTAAAATAATTGAATATAAAATTGGTTGCGATAGTCTTTAATCATTGTTGTAGGATTCCAAATAATAATTGTTGCTCTTTAAAACATCGTAATAATCGTATAAAATGTCACAGAGCCAAAACATCAACAACGCCTCTAAGACTAGCCACTTTCTCATTGGTGGAGACGGAATATATCTATGATGTAGTATCGGTAGGCTATCGAATTCTTATCGAATTATTGCGGCGAACTCGAGTAGTCGAACATTAGAAGCCACGCAACTGGTGGAGAGCTATTATAATTTCAAATATCGAAGATATCGCAGGAAATCGATAGTCCAATGAATATTATCATCAGCATCCCCATTGGAGGATTTTCTCGTGCCACCACAGCGGCAAGTTTAAAAGTTTGGATCAACAACTTGTAAAAAAAGTTTGGTTTGAGTTCAGTCAATGTAAATCGACATTCACATAGCCTACTTTAAAAAAAAAATATATATATATATTTTGACTGCTCCTCTGCAGCCATTAACAAGTGAATTGTGTTGTATTTTTTACCTCCATAGACATAACAGTACATACATAGTATTTGTATGGATGAATTTTTGAAATTCTTCTTCTGCTACCTTTCCTAGTGCACAGTATTCGCACAGTTTTCAAAACCGTTTTAGAAAAATAAAACCGAAAAATCAAGAACACAATTCTATGTGCTGTTAGTGTTAGGCCAATAATTTATATCATGTCAGAAATCTAGGTTGGAGAAACAAAATACCTCGAAGATGTAAGGATTAAGATTTAATCAAGGAACATCAAAACAACACAAACAAAAACACAAACAATAAAAAAACAGGAAAGTTTTATCTTTAGAACTGGCAAACCATGTTTAAACTATAATTGCCATCAGGTCCATCACCCGCATTAACCATCTAGTCGAGCTATTTTGAGAGATGAGGAGATGAGGAAGAGAAAAATTAAGGAAGCAGCACTTGTGGCAAGTATGAAAGATGTTGTCATTATGGAGGCCTAAGGTTATCATCAGTAATCCTAGTGTGGAGTTTAGCAAAATGTAGCTACCAATTATTATTACTATTATTATTAGAAGCATTAATAACTAGGAAACGCTCAGTTGGACGCGTTGATAAGCGAGCACGTGCTATAGCTAGACCCACATTGCACATTTTTTTAAATTTTAAAATTTACGACGTTCGCGTTTCCAGTATTATTTATTATTGCCAAGGTATTTGGGTAAACCCGTGTTTAAATCTTTACTTTAAAATCCACCGCCATCTAGAGGACCTTGACTCCTTGGGAAAACTTTTTAAACTCTTTGTTGACAATTAATAGACTGCTTCCTCGAAAGTATTTTGATTACTTCTAGGTGGCAGTGCATTAGAAACTTTGCGCGTCTTTTCGTTGCCATGGCAACGTTACTTTTGTTATAATGTAATTTCCATCTACACTACTTATTGGATCAAAATAAAATTAACATATTCGTGACCGGACGGACATTCTAAATGATTTGGCTATCTCAGATTTTGTCGCCGTTTAGTTTGAAAAAAAAACTTTCGATTAACTTTAATGTAACTTTTTAACTTTTTGAACGATTTTGCCACAAAACTAATGGCATTCAATCGAGAACAAAGCTTGCGGATGGTGAAAATTTCAACTCGATCCGAGCCTCCGTTCGACCGCTATCATGAGCCAAAAAAGCTGCACGACTTTCCGTTGCCATGGTAACCGTACTTTGTTATAATGTAATTTCCATCTACACTACTTATCGATAAAAATCAAATTAACATATTCGTGACCGGACGGACATTCTAAATAATTTGGCCATCTCAGATTTTGTCGCCGTGAATAAAAAAACTTTCGATTAACTTTAATGTAACTTTTTAACTTTTTGAACGATTTTGCCACAAAACTAATGGCATTCAATCGAGAACAAAGCTTGCGGATGGTGAAAATTTCAACTCGATCCGAGCCTCCGTTCGAACGTTATCGCGAGACAAAAAAAAACAAAAAAAAACAAAAAACAAACAAACAAAAAAAAACAAAAAAAAACAGTGACAAATTTTTCCGGCAGAGTCAAATGGAAACGCTCGCTTCGCTCGCTTAGCTCGCTTAATAATTATTAGCAATCAACATGGCACTGGATCTAGACAATACAAACTTGGCAATACTTCTATGCTATAGGCTAGAATTTCTTTTTCCACTATGGTCCGTAATTTATCTGACTGGTAGGCCTTAATATATCCTCAGAACGACTCACGTCACTACAATACTACATAGGCCTAATGCTGCAATGCAATAAAAAGTTTTAAAGTTTAAAACTATAAGGAAAAGTCTGGCATGAGTGTACAAGCAAATAGAAGAACCAATATATTGATGAATACACGTAGTAAATGAACAACCTACCTCAGCATCCATGTCCCATGTCTGTGGTAGACTCATGTGCAGGATGTGGTCCCCTCCACGGCGATTGTTGTGCCGTAGATTGTGACACTGCTGACAATAGCGTATCGGATGGTTGCCGTTGTAACTAGCGCATTCCGTTGAGAAGCATATGGAGATGGCGTACTTTTCAGTCGCCCGGCAGTTCTGAATGAAACATAACGAAAAGAAACAAGTTAGTTAGGCCTATATTTACATTAGGGTTTAAGGATTAGTTTTTAGCGGTAGATGTTGGTCATCATAATACGCAAATGGGGGAAACTTGATTTAAAATAGACTCTTCTATAAAGGTATACAAATCCTTCAAACCTTTGGACGTATGAACCGTATATTCTCGATTGTCGATCGCACATAGAATTGAAAATTGAAAGGCATAAAACTGGGGTGCAACCTACATTTGCATGCAAAAAAAATTTAAGTCCTACCCGGCACCTTCACCAATGGTGGAAAATGAAACGTCTTGGCGCGTATACAAAGGATTGCGCGAGCTGGACGCACTATACAATAGTGAGTGAGACTGAGTGAAACATTTAACTAATGAAATTATAAAAATTTATTTACTGATATATTGAATCACGTGGTTGCCGCCGAGAGCTGCTGCCTTATCCCTCTCCTCTAGTGCAATGTAGCGACCAGTAGCAGCAACTCGTGGTCCAGACGGCGGGGTGTAAGACAAAGTGCAGCAAATATAAATGACTACACAAGATCGCAGTTTAAATACTCAGTTATTGCCCGTGTAACTGGTTAACGATTAATCGCTGTCACTAATTACAATAGTGCGACCTACATTCGCATGCAAACCAGCTTTTTGATTTTCGACATCTGAAACACCTACAACCTACAATCGAGTTAATACAATATGTGCAATATAATACAAAACTAGACATAGAACTAGACTCATGTTGCACGAAAGGTTGATATTACAAAATGAATACATACTAGAGTACGACCTACATTTGCATGCAAACAATTTTAAGGTCCTACCCAGCATCTACACAACAGTGACACATTTAGAATGCAATAAAAGAATTAACTGATAGTGAATTCCAATTTGTGATAAAATTTAGGGATGACATCGGTTAGCGAAATCGCTAACTAGTTTCCCAAAACCAAAACTGGTTTTCAAAAAATAATAATAATAATATTAAAAATAAAAATAAACTATTTTTTTCTTGGTTGTGGGTTGGGGTGGCGAGGATGTTCGGGGTGGCGAGGATGTTCGGCTCGTTGGTCTTGTGGTTAGCGTATCTGCTTCCAATGCAGAAGGTCCAGGGTTCGATTCCCGTCAAAGTCAGAAGTTTTTTAACTTCTGATTTGGACTTAAGTCCATCAGTTCTTGTCTTAGGAGTTTGTAAACGGTGACTTTGGAGCCATCCTAGCAACGAAGCACATAATAAATTTCAGAGTTGTTCTGAATCGGCCTTGTTGATTCTGGCGTTGATTCGCGGGTGTTCGCACTGTCCATACCACTGATTGCTTTATTTCCTATTACAAAAAAACGATCTTTGGTTGGTTATCGCTCACTCGCCGATTGCGTCGGGGCCTACAGGTTTGGCTTGGTCGCTTTGATTTAAAGTCCCCCACTGAAAATCAGTTATATAACTGAGTGGGTAGACTCTAAATAAAATTTATTTATTTATTTATTTACTTTATTACTTTACGATCGGGAAAGCGCGTGACCTTCGTTGGTTGGAGATGGGTTAGAGTTAAAAAAAGCCAATTTAATTGAGTTGATACGAAAAGTAGGTCTGGGCAAATAAATCAATATTTCAATAGTTATTCGGTTCCATAATGGAAATATCAAAATTTATACAAAAAATTTAAAATTCGTAATTTTGGTGGAAGTGCCGGGTAATAGAAATTAGATTAATCCTGGCTGATATGGTGGAGATGCTGGGTCATAAAACGAGATTGTGAGATCGTAAAAATCGTTCGTACGCGAGTTAGCTCTTACCTTGGAACTGTTTATGGTTGTGCCTTACAAAAAAAATTAGAATATTAAACCAAATTAAAAATTTGAAACCGTTTTCGGTTAACCGAAGTTATTTCTAATAAAATTACATACCGCTGCACAAGCCTTACCAACTGTATAATACTTTGGCAGCATCCTAGGACTTCCGCCGATTTAATATATTGTATGCTCGTGAGATACGTTTCCACCAATTTCTGTCACGCAAGAATTTAACCAAATGTATAGTTTTCGCCTTTTATGACCACCGACCGACAAACAAAGCACTATTTCCTGCCAGACAACACGTCATTGACAGCGATCGCGATCTTTTGTCAGCTGTATTCCCCGCTCCGCCCGCCGGCAGCTGCCTACGAGACCGGTTCTCCCCACCCCTCCCAGCCGTGCCGCCAGTGATCACAAAGACTCGACTAGTCTCTCTCACTCGACCGGCTAACTCACTCCACCACGCACTTCACTGCACATTCTCAATATTTTGCACTCTCTAAGCTCAGTGCCGTCTATACAACAATTGTTTAATTGACGCGTGAGTGTTATATGAGTTGAGTTGTTATGTCTTATTCTCTGATATATAACGCCGCCCCTACCCACTAGCCGTGTTACAACATTTGAAGCTGAGCCGATCTCGACCTTGGAGACCCCGACCTTTCTTTAGGGACGTCAAGGATGCAGTTCAGTCGCCCGTGCAAGTGCTCTCGTCGATGTGAGTGCGTGCTCAAGACACCGCCTACGCATGTCTGGTGACTTGTGTTCACGCAGGACGCCCATTGCACTATAGTTCACGCCGAAGGGCCCCTCGCAAAATTATTATTTTAGTTACCTTTTCCCGTCAAATATGTTCAAAACGAGAGCCTACTTCAAAAACATATTAGGCGGGTTTGACTGTAATTAAATTTAAACATGATAGTTTCTACATGACAAGCGTCTAAATACACTTCACAGGCCCCTTGATGACATCACTTGCCTTATTTTCACAAGTCATGGAGACCTGTTGCATCGGGTGTAGAATATCGAAGAACATTTGGTTGGGATGTTCTCGATGTATCTCGTTGGCACACTCAATGCACAAGTACAGAGGAGGGGGGCTGTCACTTGCAAACGTGATTGAGATGCAATGGTCGAAACAAACTTTGGCCGCCTCTGCACTCCCCGCATTAGGACACATGTCGCGCTGGCACACGAATGGAACCAAGTCAGCTGAGACAAATACAAGTCAAATAAATACATTTTGCTCTGGTCAGGTATGAGTATGACAAATGTGAACAGCAATAGCACTATACTAGGCATACAAACTAGGACTTACAGCAAAAAGAAAATAATTAAAGTTGTCAACTCAGTGGCGTAGGAACTATTTTTTTTAGTGGGGGGGGGTCACACTTAAGTTGACTACGAGGTTGGATGGGCAAACCGTGGTCTGGGGCGAAGCCCCAGCTGCCGGAGGCTTTTCAGCGTAGGCGCGATTTTTTTAAAAGGTGCCCTTGATAGGTGGCCTGAAACACGTTTTCATGCGAATTTTAATTATAAATTGGGGTTACATTTTGAAGCTAATATTGCATTGAAGATTGATTACCTGACTAAAATCGGTCGAAAGTCTGCTTGGGAGTGAAAACACTGCACACAAAATATAATGAATATTAGTCTAAAATCAGATGGCTAGTCTAGTCTCGCAAATCACGTCTCACTGAATCTTTCTAAAAAATGTTACAAAAACCTTCCTTTTTGTTTGCAAGCCCGCCTGTAGTAAAAATCCTAAAAATCACCCAACAAGCTATAAGTTAGCAAATGACACCCATACCTGGCTTGACTCCCCCACTGGGGGGGTCAAGCCAACAAGTGGGGGGGGGGAGTTTCCCCCTATCCCCCCTCGTTCCTACGCCCCTGTGCCAACTTATTTAATTAATTAGGTATAAGTAAAAGTAATGACAACCCAAATTTTGCATTTTAAAAAAATTGTCAAAAGTGTTTTAAGTTTAAGTTTAAGTTAGGGATGACATCGATTCCAAAAAGTTAGAATCGATCATTGTGACCCAAGAATCTATTCAGAATCGATTCCCAACAAAAAATAAATATTTGTATGCACCGTTATTTTGGTGGACTATTTCCGTGAAGCCCGTGATTTAGGCAGGATTTAGGCAGAGCAAGAAGGCTAAATTAATGTCATTTTTAAACTTTTAAATATCTTAGTACCACTTGCAGGGCACACAAAGCAGGGAAACTAAACAAATAAACATTTGTGTCAAATGAAAGATACAAATTAATTTATTCATACAAGCCTAGGTTTCTCCAAGAGTCATACTTGTTTAATAAAAAAAAAAACTTATAACTAGCCTACTAGTTTTAAGAGTAAGACCAAGGCATACTTGTGAATTTCTGCAAGACAACTCTGCGATCAAAAAGATCTGGGTTAAACGTTGGCCAATAGTAGAACAACAGTTTGGTTGCCGAGGACCGTGCGCCCGGAGTGCCGTACGCAATCACACACATCAGGTCTCGAACGACGTCCTTCTTCGTCGTCATAAGGCACTCGAGAAGTTGACAATGGTGAGCTGCGCAAATAATCACAACACATTGGTAGGACACGATTCAAGACAAGAGATTTTTACAATTTAGAATAATTTAAGCAAATTTTCTCGAACATTGGGAAATAGCCTACAAGCAAAACATCATCCTATTGAACGATAACAAGATTCGAAGACAAGTTTGAAACAAATGAATGTTCGTCTCCACAATAGGATGCCCCCCAAAATATGGATAATTGATGATAATGTAATATTGTGTACAGAAGAAACTTATCCACTGAATTACATAATCCCTAAAAATGGTGTTTTAGTAGTGGCTTTGCATTTAAGCCGAAATAATATTTAAAATTTACTGTAGGCTTAGGCTTATGCATCTCTTTATTAATTTTGTGAATATTTAATTAACTTGTAGTAATGTGTTTTCTAATAATTCCAGCAGCATTAATATTAAAATATTTTTATTACATTGGGAAGCTTAAATAATCTTTAAATCTTAAACGTTAGGTACGTAATTCCTTTTTAAAACATTGTGAATCGAGATCTATGTTAAAAAATAGTGAAGTAACATTAGCATACTTTAGACTGCATTTACTCGATTAAAGGCTGCTTTCGAGTAATGGCCGCACTCCTGTTTTCAACACTCACATTTTAATTAATAGGATATAAAAATTATTGACTAAGTGCTCCGCATAACGGCCGCATCCCACCTTATAAACTTTATATTTTTAAATATACCCGGGGTCTATATTTGCATAAATACAGTAGTATCGAAAACTCATTTAGGCCTACAACAATAAAATTAAGAAGTAATGCAACCATATACAGTGGGAAACATAGTAGGCCTACCTTATTTACTCAATTATAGGTCGCACATAGAATTGAAAATTGAAAGGCATGAAATTGGTTTGCAATTATTACAAACACATACAGAACATTTGTTTCTTTGATTTTTGTTTTGAATTTCGATAGATAATTTTGTCCACAAACTCGAACTTCATGTAGGTACATTAGCAAGATTTGTTTACACTCTAGCTCATACATAATGTTTGACCGAGTAAGGAATGTACCGGTACTAAACTAATAAAAAATGTATAGGCTAATTTAAAAAAAATAAAATATAGAAGAAGTAAGTAGGGTAATAGGCCTACTTATTGGATGAGCGTAGCAAGCGAAGCGAAGATTCCATTTCACTACACTGGAGAAAAAAAAACGGAATGTTTTTTTTTCTTTCTTCTTCTTCTTCTTCTTCTTCTTCTTCTTCTTTTTTTTTGTATTTTTGTCTGTTTGTTAGCACGATTCCGGCTAAACTGATACTCCAATTGCGATGAAATTTTCTGGAGACCTTTGAAATCTCCGAACTTAGAACTGCCACGTGCGAAAAATCAATCGAAAAATTATTTCTCATGAAAATAGCAATTTTACGATTTTTTTTCATTTTCTTGTTTTTTTCTGTTTGTATTTTTGTGGGTTTGTTAACACGATTCCAGCTAAACCGATACTTCCAATTTCGATGAAATTTTCTGGAGGCCTTTAAAATCTCTGGACTTAGAACTGCCACGTTTTTGAGCGCAATCGAAAGATTATTTCTCATGAAAATCGCAATTTTACGATTATTTTTCGTTTTTCTTATTTTTTCTGTTTGTATTTTTGTGTGTTTGTTAACACGATTCCGGCTAAACCGATACTCCAATTGCAATGAAATTTTCTGGAGGCCTTTGAAATCTCTAAACTTAGAACTGCCACGTTTTTGAGCGCAATCGAAAAATTATTTCTCATTAAAATTGCAATTTTACGATATTTTTGGATTTAAAAAAAATTCTTCGACTTATAACACCTTCATTCTTTATCCGATTGTAATGATTTTTTCACAGAACCTTAATTTTATGAATTAATATATTCGTGTGAAATTTGAGCACAATCAAAAAATTATTTCTTATGAAAACCGCAATTTTACGATTTTTTTAAAATTTTTAAAACATTCTTCGACTCTCCGGAGAGGGAGCCTGAGAAACGGCTACCACATCCAAGGAAGGCAGCAGGCGCGCAAATTACCCACTCCCGGCACGGGGAGGTAGTGACGAAAAATAACGATACGGGACTCATCCGAGGCCCCGTAATCGGAATGAGCACGATCTAAAAACTCTAACGAGTACCCATTGGAGGGCAAGTCTGGTGCCAGCAGCCGCGGTAATTCCAGCTCCAATAGCGTATATTAAAGTTGTTGCGGTTAAAAAGCTCGTAGTTGGACCTGTGTCCCGCGCCGCCGGTTCGTCGCCCGTCGACGTAACCGCGCGGTTTATTGACAAGCGGGACGTCCGGCCGGTGGGTCGCCAGGTCGCCCCGCAAAGTCTGGCCGTTGGGCGCGCGCGTCTGTTTTCACAGAACCCTTATTTCATGAATTAATAGATTTTTGTGAAATTTGAGCGACCAAAAAATAATTTCTCATGAAAATCGTAATTTTACGCTTTTTTCGTTTAAAAAACAATTTGTTCGACTTATATCACCTAAATGTTTTTTTCCGATTGTAATGACATTTTCACAGAACCTTAATTTTATGAATGTATATATTTGTGTGAAATTTGAGCGCAATCGAAAGACAATTTCTCATGAAAATTGCAATTTTACTATTTTTTCGTTTAAAAAAACATACGCTCATCCAACAACGCGCCTGAAAAAGCGTTTGCGAAGCTTCCTAGTTAAATAGGTTACCAAATTCTCTGAATTTGCACGGTTTTCCAGATTAAAAATATACTTTTTCCAGAGTGTAGACTTAAATACATATCTGACAGGAAAAATAAGTAGTTTTGATTTTGCCCCGGAACGTCGGGATTGGCAAAGATGACAGTAGAGTGTGAGCCACTGGGCAGTCAAAGAGATGCTGCCTTCATTAATTATGCAAATGTTTAATTACCCAATTAATTATGCAATTTTTTGAATTATTCGTATTTTAATTATTCATATTTTTTAATTGTGAATTTTTAATTATTCATTTTTGAAATTTCAAGATGGCGGTGAATTTTTAATTATTCATTTTTGAAATTTCAAGATGGCGGATACTACACAAGAGTGTGACCATTTTAACCTAACTTAACCTAACATGATGACATCATGCAAACCTGTCAAGTCTTGCTTCATTTCAAGCGTGTGTGCAAACCAGTCAAGAGTTGTTTCGTTTCAAGTTTGGGTGCAAACCTGTCAAGACTTGTCGAGACAGGCATTGAGTGACGTCACCATACTAGTCCGGATGTTAAGGGATATATTTGGGGCATACCTTGCATTTTTTGATACAAGCAAGGCACTTGGCACACGTGTTCTAGGGACCATACCCTACTAATTTTCACTTGGAGCCATCGTGATATCCCGTGCAGGCACCCGTTATTGCATGTTTCCTACCCCTGCTGGTTTGAAGGGTAGATTAGCAAAACAATTTGGTGTTTGGTGATAGAAATTTAAAAATTTTTACCAAATAGGGGTAACATTAGGCTTAACATTCTGGCAACGGGGAATTGCGGATTTCTTCATATTTAAGGGATAATTGGGGTCATAATTTTGGGGGTTGAATATTTCGATTTAAATTTTTATTGATGACACCCTTGGTTTAATGTTGGATTTCTACGTTAAAGTACTTCCCAAAATCTTCAAACAAAATGATGGTGCTTAAAATATGACTAGCAACCCCTAATTTGGTCATAGTTACCTGTTGACATAATGACCTGAGTAATGACCTATTTGAAAAATGGTTAAACATAGTCGTGTGACTACTCTATTTAAAGCTTAGATGAAGGAGAATAATAAGAAATAATTTTAAACATGCCACGTTGACTTGTGACCTTATCGTCCTTTATTTGACCTTGATAACTTTTTTCAGCAGGGATGCATAATGTATACTTATAGAGCACATCCAAATTTATGTGATATATTAACAAGTTGACTTAAAAAATTTGTACTCAACATGTTAGTAGGGCCTATATCAATATGATATTAGGCTGCATTGCGAACGCTTTTTACTGTCGCGTTGATGGATGAGCAGTTTTGTACCATTGAACCCTCTTTTACTATACTTTTACTTTGTTGTTTTTCAACGTGTTTATACAAAGAATATATCATTTTAAAAGGAGTACCAAGTTCCTGGTTGATCGCTTTGGTAATACACTTTTTAGATTAACATTCATTAAGAGGAAAGTAACAATTTACCCATTGTAGATTATCAAGGTGCCCGTTAGGGCGCCGCAGCCAAGCCGCGGTGTTCTACACACTCAGGCACCTTATACAGCAAGCAATGTTGGGGTGATTTCGAGGTGCTACCCAGCCGTCATGAAACGTGATGTGAATTTGAAAACTATCAAAATCGAGGAGATTTAGGTACCCGACAACACATGCCAAATTTGTTTGGGGTACGAGCATTCCTTCTTGGTGAAAAAATGACTTGAAACATAAAAATCACTTAAGGATGTTAGTTACTACTTACTACTATACATGCTACTGGCTACTTCTGTCTAATTCGTCAGTTTCAATTGCCCAGCGATTCTGACCAAACGGGTGAAGCTACAACTTTCATATTTTACATGAACATTAAGGTAATAGTGATGTAGATCCTTTTGAAAGAAAAAGTTGAAAAAGTTTGCTGGAAGGCTTCCTGATAAAGGTTTTAATATAAGCCTTATAAAGGCATACAATCATCAAGTATCTATAGTTACTTGATAATGATCGCCCACATTGTTTACAAAAAGAATGTCTTTGGGCCACTAGATATTTTACATTCCATTGTTCATTGTTTATTTCATAGCAATTAAATCGACTTTGATATAATTATTATATTTTAACAAATAATTTTGACAGTCATTCCCGGAACACAGCTGATTGCAAGGACGTGCACATCAGTAGCAATACACGCGTGAAGCCCTGAGTAACAGCAGCGAGGGCACCATTATGCGCGTGTCTCCCTGCTTGTGATTACACTGGGGCCAACCCGCCTGCGAGATCCTGTATATAGTGATAGTATTGAGTATGGTGGTATAGTAACTAAGAGGGTATCAAGTGTGCTAATGACTTCTTTGCCTTCCTCATTTATCGTTGATATATGCTGGAGGCTAACAGCCTAAACAACTTCGCCTGAAATACGTAGAAAATTTGGCCATCCTTTGGGAATTTTTTTTTAGTTGGAGTTACGCGTCTCCTAAATGTTTGTCCCGTGACATATTTAAAGACTTATTGGTAGTACTTATCCCAGATGATGTCTAAGCGTAGCACAGACGCTAGTTCGTTCTTGAGGAAGGGAGGAATGACTCTGTCTACATAATCTTCGAATGTAATTGAGTGCCCGGGTGTTTGGGGGGGGGCGGAAGGGAGGGGGCTTAACCCATCACGTATTTTTGCATTTACAGGTGGTGCATTTAATACAGAACTTTTTTGACTGGTATTCAAAAGGCATTTCACTAGATCCAATTTGGTACAAGATCTCAACGCCCTCAATACAGTCAAGAACGATGAGGTTGGTTGATTTTCATGAACAAGAATGCAGCCAGATCACCAGATCGATGCCAGCATGAAGCTATACTGAAGAGAATCGCTCTTGACGCTGGTCATTTTGGCCTTATATTTATAAACAAGAGGTCGACTGGCTGTGCTAAAGAGCAGAAATTTGTTTTTTTATGTGGTCCATACAATATTTAGCAAATGTACTCACTGCCGCGCCACCAGAGAGCCAGAAAGTGCGCGCTCTCGGAAAATGGTCCCAAAAAGTGCGTGATTTAAACATCTGTTTTTTGTTGATTTGTATTACTATTTATTTATGTTATTGTTTATATTAACGTCATACTACAGTACACTTCTAGCTAGTCACATTTGGTTCAATCATAAGAAAGAACGTTCATTTCACCCCAATAAAAGCGGACCTGAACCAATTCCTTGATAAATTTTACTTCATTGATTGAGCAACTAGTGATCAGTTAGCCACTGATTGGCCACGATTTACCATTGGAATAGGACAAAAATCAACAACGCAATTACTTTTATTTATTTTTATGGTTTATTACCATAAGGATCTAACAGAAACTTGGTACTCCTTTTAAAATGGTATATTCTATGTAAACACGTTGAAAAACAACGAAGTAAAAGTATAGTAAAAGAGGGTTCAATAGTACAAAACTGCTCATCCATCAACGCGACAGTAAAAAACGTTCGCAATGCAGCCTAATATCATATTGATATAGGCCCTTCTAACATTTTGAGTACATTTATTAAGTCAACTTGTTAACATATCACATAAATTTGGATGTGCTCTATAAGTATATATTTTGCATTCCTGCTGAAACAGTTATCAAGGTCAAATAAAGGACGATAAAGGTCACAGGTCAACGTGGCATGTTTAAAATTATTTCTTATTATTCTAATTCATCTTAGCTTTAAATAGAGTAGTCACACGACTATGCTTAACCATTTTTCAAATAGGTCATTACTCAGGTCATTATGTCAACAGGTAACTATGACCAAATTAGGGGTCGCTAGTCATATTTTTAGCACCATCATTTTGTTTGAAGATTTTGGGAAGTACTTTAACGTAGAAATCCAACATTAAACCAAGGGTGTCATCAATAAAAATTTAAATCAAAATGTTCAACCCCCAAAATTATAACCTCAATCATCCCTTAACTATGGAGAAATCCGCAATTCCCCGTTGCCAGAATGTTAAGCCTAATGTTACCCCTATTTGGTAAAAATTTCAAGTTTCTATCACCAAACACCGAATTGTTTTGCTAATCAACCCTTCAAACCAGCAGGGGTAGGCAACATGCAATAACGGGTGCCTGCACGGGATATCACGATGGCTCCAAGTGAAAATTAGTAGGGTATGGTCCCTAGAACACGTGTGCCAAGTGCCTTGCTTGTATCAAAAAATGCAAGGTCAAGTCTCTTAACATCCGGACTATACACAGACTTGTCAAGACAGGCATTGAGTGACGTCACCATACACAGACTTGTCGAGACAGGCATTGAGTGACGTCACCATACACAGACTTGTCAAGACATGCAGCGAGTGTGTGAAGATGAAGGATAGGGCAATGCCAAGCTGGTTCGCCTCGATTCTCCGCCAGGATCGCATGATCGGAGAGTGACCACAGGACTCTTTACATTTTGGTTTCAGTGGAACTTACACATGGCAGTGACCAAACGTTGATCGTCCTGCGCTCTGGTGGGAAATCTGTCGCCCACCACAACAATAATGCACTGCCGCCAAATTGTTGTAAAAATTCTTATTTCATCAACTGTAAGACAACTGTGGTCACTCCCCAAACGTTCTGCGCTCTGGTGGGAGATTAGTTTGACCATTGCCCTATTGCCTATTGGAATTATGTTATAGCCTACCTAGGGTGAATAAATTTAAAGTCAAGACTTATTCATGTGTATAACAAAATCTTATTTATTTAACAAATCACATTAGTAAATGTAGCCACAATTTTTACAGTACATATTTTGCATCAAGCAGTTGCATTAATCAACTCCACTTCACTATAGATGAATTTTGCACCAAGTTCATATACAATTCTTTCCATATTCACAGTAATGTACTTCTCCTCATAACATGCTCAATATAGGTTTTCACAAAAAGTCATTTAAAGGCTAACACATGTAGAACATGACATTTTGCTATTACGGACATTTCATTATATATTTGTTTTTAATTCTCATAAGAAAATTAAAGTACCACTTATTTATATTGCGATAGCTCAGTTCAAGATCATGTAATAAATGTGATATTATTAAAATTGTTGATCGTGATAGAAATTCTACTTTATAAAACTCATTTGAAGTTCCTAGATTAAAATCTGAAGCATTGAGAAAGTCATTTATG
The DNA here is from genome assembly GCA_024449915.1 of Sweltsa coloradensis. NCBI lineage: Eukaryota > Metazoa > Arthropoda > Insecta > Plecoptera > Chloroperlidae > Sweltsa > Sweltsa coloradensis. Next base: position 69,659 of record JAMZAV010002676.1, read on the forward strand.
TACAGAGGCGTATCATATTGGAATTCAATTCCTTATGATATTAGAGCCAGTTTACTAATCTAGGAATTGTACAATTTGAAAGTAAAATTGAAGCAATGATAATTAATCAAAGAGCAAAAAATTGATTTTTACCATTTATTTGTAGGTTTATTGTCTGTGTGTTTGTGTAATGTTTAATTTACCTTCATAAGCTCTTATAATTGATTTTGCTTTTCTCTTTTTTTGTTCATTATTGCTTTGATTATGATAAAAAACAATGTATTTTCAACTATATTTTTCTGCCTAGATTGTCTGGTTGCCGCCCACTGATGGAGCTTGCAACTTGATTTAGGTGTCCTGCATCATTGCTGTGATCAGTTTGACATGAAATTTTTTAAATAATTATATATCTGATATAATTATATATATGAGTCAAGATTTGAACACAAAAAAGAAGATTGAACCCAAGAATAAAGATTTCGCGTTCGGTGGTTTTCTTCCGCGAAAGTTTGATTATACTCCCTGATTTGCTGTTCCTGATTTTTGGCAAACCTCATATTCGTTTGAGTGGGATCGTCTAATAAATCAGTTTTTTTCTTTTCGTTTTTCTTTTTTAATGTTTTTTTTTTTTTTTCTTTTCTTTTCTTTTCTTTTCATTCTCCACCCTTTTTTATATTTGATTCATTCATTAAATGCATATAATATCATTCAATTTGTTACCAAAATTCTTGTGTTAAATGCATTGTTGTTGTAATGCTACTATTTCAAATATTTACGAAAATGTAATTTATTATTGTTTCTGCATCTATGTAATTAGATTTATTTAGTTGTCCTCCTTTGTAAATCAGTTTTTATAACTGAATAGGATAGACGTTAAATAAATAAATAAATAAATAAACACTTTTAGATATTTTACTAGATTACGCCCACAACACTTCGCCGAGGTATACACCACCAATAGTAGATTTGAGTCCCGGCACAATAGTACCGTTTTCACATATTTGGCAAAAAGACCTCCTTGTTTGGTTGTGCGACTGTAACATGTGGTCCGGTGTTGCCATATTTCGATGAGCGAAGCGAAGATTCCACTACACTGGAGAAAAAAATCAGTTTTTTTTTCATTCTTTCTTTCTTTTTGTGTGTTTGTTAACACGATTCCGGCTAAACAGATACTCCAATTGCGACTAAATTTTCTGGAGACCTTCGAAATCTCTGAACTTTGAGAACTGCCACGTTTTTGAGCGCAATCGGAATTTTTTTCTCATACGATTTTTTCTTTTATTTAAAAAAAATTTCTTCGACTTATAACACCTACATGCTTTGTCCGATTTTAATGATTTTTTCACATGAAACTTAATTTATGAATTAAGATATTCGTGTGGATTTTGAGCGTAATCAAAAAATAATTTTTTATGAAAATCAAAATTTTACGTTTTTTCTCTTTTTTAAAAACAATTCTTTGACTTATAAGTCACACCTACATGCTTTATCCTATTGTAATGATTTTTTCACAGAACCTTAATTTTATGAATTAATATATTCATGTAAAATTTGTGCGCAATCGAATAATTATTTCTTATGAAAATTTCAATATTACGATTTTTCCTTTTTTTAAAATTACGATGAATTAAAAAAAATGTAAGTAATTTTTTATTTAATTTAATTTAATAAAAAAAAATCTTCAACTTAGTAATGATTTTTTCACAGAACAACAGAAAATCCGCATAACACATGGCGCTCAATGCACCAATTACGCTCATCCAACAACGCGGGGGACTTAAGCGTTTTCCTAGTTAGAAGATTTCAATAGCCAACTCCACAGCTTTTTTAACTTCGCCTGACACCCATGTTCCGGTCAGTATACGATGTTCATGTTCATGTGTGCATTCTGCTTGCACTCCATCCAATGGCGCACTGGTTACACAAAGCAAACAGAAGTTAGCCTCCAATGCGCACAGGCAGCACAGGATGGTATAAGTCTAGTGGAGGTAACAAAGCTGCATTTGATTAGACCCTCGACACAGTCTATATTAGGGTTGTGATTCGATTATAAATTCAAAATCAATGTCAAACCAATAATTTCGACATCATATCGAAAAAAAATTGACATAAAAATTCTTTTTGACATTTAAAAAATATAGGCCTATATATTTTTGAATTTATTTTATTTTTTTACCTTTTTTAATGTAAAAATAGGTAGGCCCTATGTTATAAATAATGCAAAAAGTAAAATATATGGTTTTTACATGGTTCAGATGCCAAATCGATGTTGAATCAAAAGCTAATTTTGCTCAGACACAGAAATCGAATCAAATAATCGATGTAAAGTCCCAACCCTAGTCTAGACAAACAAGACAACATAATGACGCCCATACACAACACCATAATACTAAATTTGCCCAATACAATTCAAACTATACTAGGGAAACGCCAATGTCGTTGTTAAACGAGTGAGTGAGCCATGTGTATAGTAACAGGTATCATTCCCCTTACTGGGCTAGATCCAGCTTTTTATATGGGAGGAAAGGGGATGTTCCCGGGTACTTAACTTGGCTCACTCACTCGTTAACAACGACTTTGGCGTTTCCCTAGTTTAAATTGAACATGCAAAATGTGAATCGTGTTCAAAACGTATTAGCGTGAAACATTAACAAATTTCCAAGATAAAACAAAATCACCTAATTTTTATTTCCCATTTAACACCCCTCAAAAATAATATGTGGGTGTAAAAATATAAAAAAGTTCAAACGAACAGGTATCGAACCCCAATCCTCCGTGCGCTAGCCTTAATCCTTGTCACTAGGCCATGCCGAGCCACGTAGATACCGTCCCGCTAGCTGCTACTAAACAAATGCTATCGATATTTTAAAAAATCACATTTTTATTTATTGCAAGCTTAAACCGCAATGGATCTAGCTGATTTTGTTAACAGTTCTCAATAAACTCGTACCGGATGTCTGTTTAAAATTTCAGCGAAATCTGTTCAGCGGTTCGTCTGATTTTCGACGTACAGACAGACAGACAGAATCACAGAATGAGGGCCGTTTGAGTTGAATGGAGACACTCGGTCGCTCCGCTCCCTCGTTTAATGAAAATCAAACTTTTTAATAAACTTCCCAAAGAAAATAAACTAGGGAAACGCCAAAGTCGTTGTTAAACGAGTGAGTGAGCCATGTGTATAGTACCCGGTATAATTCCCCATACTGGGCTAGATCGTGCCTTAGGTATATGTAGGGCTCCCATAATACAAAAACCCAAAAACGGGAAACTATTTTAGGGGACCAGCATGGGGGGTTTTGGGGGCTTCGCCCCCCAACTACAGCGCCGCAGGCGAAAATTTTGAAAATAAGGTTTTTAGAGTGTGTTTGGTGCGTTCTAGGAAAAATAAGTGGTCTGAATGCGATACCAAATGAATGCATTTTTTTAGGAGTAAAAACTATATAACTATATATTTAAAAAAAAATTGGGGTATAGTGACGATATAGATCATGTTACAACCATTGAAATGCATCATCACGTTCGCGATCACGTTCAACAACAATGGGAAACTGTCGAAATTGTTGGTCATTGCTCTTCTGAAGTGGGCAAAAAGTGGGGATAATTCCTCCTTCCCCCCCCCCCCCCTTCCTACGCGTCTATTCCTGAAAATGTTAACGTTGAAACGAAAATTAGGAGATATATTAAAGTCAAAACACATTGTACACTCAACAATCCCTTCAATATTCTTGTTACTTTTTTGCAAAAAAGGAAAATCTGCCTATAGTTTATCGGTAAAATGATACTTTCTTCTGACTGTTGGCAGCCTGGATCTTGACCTTGACTTCTTGAATCTTTATAGTTCGTTCTTGGTGAGTGGTTGGTAACTGGCCATGGTCGGGGTGAAGAGTTGCATTGCAGGCGCGGCGATTCAAATGCTAGCCGTAAAAATAGCGCGGTCGTTCGCCATTCTAAAAAACGGGACAATTAGGCGTCCCGGCTACAAGGTAGCCGGGACACCACCTCAAAAAAGGGACTGTCCCGGCTAAAACGGTACGAATGGGAGCCCTAGGTATAAGGGAGAAAAGGCGATGTTCCCAGGTACTCAACACTTGGCTCACACACTCGTTTAACATCGACTGCGAATCGTGTTCAAAACGTATTAGTTAGAGTGAAACATTAACAAATTTCCAAGATAAAACAAAATCACCTAATTTTTATTTCCCATTTCACATCCCTCAAAAATAATATGTAGGTGTAAAAATATAAAAAAGTTCAAAACTAACGGGTATCGAACCTCAACCCTCCGTGCGGTAGGCTCTATGCTTACCACTATGCCATGGCAGACACGTAGAGTTCGTCCCGCTAGCTGCTACTAAACAATTGGCATCGATATTTTAAAAAAAATCAGGGATTAAATCGCAATGGATCTAGCTGATTTTGTTAACAGTTCTCAGTAAACTCGTGCCGGATGTCTCTTTAAAATTTCAGCGCAATCTGTTCAGCGGTTCGGCTGATTTTCGACGTACAGACAGACAGAATCACAGAATGAGATCCGTTTGAGTTGAATGGAGACACTCAGTCGCTCCGCTCGCTCGTTTAAAAATACTACAACCATTATGAATTTTAAATATAAAGTAGAAAATTCTTAAAAGATAAAGCCTACTACTCTATAAGGGAATATCTGGAGGACAACCTGTAGCTAAGTAAGAAGCACTGCCAGATTTTATATATCCATACTAATATTTTATTCGAATTACAGCATTCACACATTGTAAATATTCATGTAGAAACTAGAAAGCATTTAATATGGGTGACAAACCATTATGTATAATTGACTTGCAAGTGCTATTTTATATTATTTTTATGTTACGTAAAAATGCATATAGAATTATGTATCTTGTTTTTAATTGGGTCTAGTAACTATCTACATGAATTATGTACATATCTATGACAATTGACAATACCAATAAATATCTATCTATCTATCCAATATTAAGGTCGCCACCAACAAAGTTCCTGCATTTATCACCTATATAAATCGTGGGATGTCCCCGAGGATAGCGCCAATACTTGTAGTTAATTATATAAAGGGTACAGGCTGCATATATCGAAATAATGGATCTGTTAATTTTCTTCACGTTGTAGTAGGTCTTTGTACAATTAGTGCGGCCTCCCGAAAAAAGCATCTCGAGGGTGAAGTGGCATTTCATGCCTTCGAGGATGCTGTTCAAGAAATGCTTTTAAGTCGGCATTGATTTGTTTCTGTCGATTAAATTGACATTCCCACATCTTGATAATTCTGTTCCCAGCAGCACTAAGAAGTTATATTTTTGCTTGAGTTGTCTCCGTGTCCGAGCTTACGACTTTGTCTTGCTCAGGGTAACAACTGGGACAACCATAAAAATAGCACCCTTGCATTTCATAGACTGTCTTATTCCCAGCACCATCGTGGTAGTAGCCGTCCACTTTGTAGCGACCTAGCAACTTTACCTCTCTTCCGTTTTCAACAGTTTGGATGTTTATACCTTTGTTTGTTGTTTTTATTATCATCCAAGAGACTTTATAATACAAAAGTATAGGATTTGTCAGTAAGGTAATCTGATTAATTAAGATAACAACTAAGCTGCATACTGAGTTCATATCTAGGTGACATGCTAAGAACTACGTTCACAAATTTAAAGCTTATTAATCACACAATAATTATAAAACTTAAAAACCCAACTTTAACTAACTTAAAATACATATAGAACTACGTACACAAATTTTAAGAATTGTTAATCACACAATATTATAAAGCTTATACGTTATATCTAGGTGTACATACAGTGGTAATACAATTTAATATGGGATTTATAGTGCCAAACTGGTAAGATGTTACGGTAGTAGGCACCGCATAGGGCCTATATCTTCAGGCAAGATTTACATGTCAGCAATAAGAAATTCATCTATTGTGTAGAAGGCACCAATTAGTAAAAGCAATTTAATTTCATACAGTTGTTTTGCTGTATCCCTAATATTTTTAATTTCTGTTGGCAAACTGTTGTATAACTTTATACCAGTCAAGTATGTGCCCTTTTGGCATTTATGGGTCCGTCTAGTAGGGATATGGAAGTTGTCCTTCTGTCGGGTGTTGTGCTCATGGATGGAAGTATTTGTAATAATGTTATCTCTATTTTTTAAAGTTAATGCAATCATTTCATAAATTAATAAGCTAGGAAATGTTAAAATGTTTAGTTTTTTAAACGCGGGTTTACAGGACTCTGTATATCCTAAATTAGCCAAAGATCTTATTGCTCTTTTTTGAATTATAAATATTTGTTTCGAGTGTGGCGTGTGTTGCCCCATAGAGGTAATCCATATCTGATGTGGGACTCGAAATAAGCATGATATGCTAGTTTTGCAGCATAAAAGCCTGCAGTTTCCTTTATCACACGCAATGCATAACATGCTGAGCTTAGTTTGGGGCCACAAAAGACTGGCGGTCTGCCATCCTGTATCCTCCAGGCGGCAGTAGAGGTATCATGTTACCTTCTAGGTACCGGTAATTCTTTTTTTATATACCTGCATGCAGGCTCCAGCAATTGTAATTGCGTCCCAGAATGGGTCAATGCGGTTGCTGTAAGAAATTCCGTTCTGAAGGTTGAACTTGCTTGACGGAGGATAGTAACATCATCAATACAATATTCTTTTATTTTAAAGTCCAATATTGAGTTCTGTTGTAGCTGCTCATTGTGCCTTTGTAGGAATTTTGCCACAATCTTTATTAGACATGGTCAACACCCATAATATTCAGGGTTTGGTAAAGCCCCTACATAATCAAAGTTTTCAGGTCTGTTAAATATATATATATATATATATATCAAACACCCTTTTCCAACATTCGTCGGGTCGGGGGGTGACGAGTCACCAGTTTCTCGGGCTATCTTCTAGTGCTTGCTAGCCAGGCTCAGCACCCCTCGAGATAGATAGATAGAGATAGATAGATAGAGATAGATGCGGAAAATTACCATTTTTTTATGTTATTGGGTAAATTGAAAGTTTTTGGAAAACTTTTAAGTGCCATCGGAATGAAGTTCAGTGTATCCTTGAAAACTAATGTCATTACATGACATAGTGAGAAGTTTTGCACCGGTCTGGATGATATCATGTGCCCAATCCAGATCTTCCACCATGTGCCGAAGAATAAAGTGGCCGTCATAGCCTTTCATGTTATGGGCAAGTGCCACTATGTTCTTGATACCCGGTCTTCTTTTTCTGCAGTGTGTAATGAATTCTTGCACTGGATGCTCGCCATGAAATATTTTCATCCTGACTTCCCCCGGTGAGCATGCATCACATGCATCTTCAATTGGCAGATCAATACACGCAACACAACATTGCTGTGAAACTAACAGGTTAGGAACATGCTCCATTATATCTTGATTTGCTTCTGTCGGAGTACATTGAGTTGCTTCGATGTCATAGAAGATGTAGGCCTACAAGAGATTGTTGGTGTCCTTTGCTTTCTTTGGTTTGCTCAGCAACATATAGCATTTGAGATTTTCAGGGCAGAACTTCCTGCAGAGCTTGGCAATATACTTCACCACAAGTATGCTTTTGACGGTCACGCAAATTTACATAACAATTTGTACATATACAATGTACAGCCCCCAGCACCGTGCACATGTATTGAGCATTGTGTCCACCAGCTCGTTCAAAGCGTTCACAACATGGACAACAGTAGAAATGTGTATCGAAGGCAGCAGTGACAGATGTAATCACGTTGAAGTGGTGATCGTAGAGAAAGTGGTCAATATTCTCTCGAGGATGGTCAGCGGTGAATTGCTTGGCAGGGGATGCTTCACTGTCAATCTGAATACTGACTCGATCATGTGGAGCAATGTTCAAGTCTTCAGTCATATTTTCTAAAACATTATTAAATGTTGCTTAAACCCATTGAAGAGGATCCTCGCCAAAAGGAATGGTGTCAAGACGATAGTATGTCTATTTCGAGTATGTTTGTATATCTTTTTGGATGATGAAGCATTTACAAGAGTAAATCTTTTTGTGGTACTCGAAGAACTATTTCCCTGATGCTGACTCGCCTGTTGCTGTGGTTGTGGTGGAGGTGAATAGGTGTAGAGGGTATGGCTCCAGCGGCATCATTTTGCGATGTTAGATGCCATGTTCCTCCATCTTGACCCCTGCAATGAGAATAATAAAAAAAAAAATAGATATGGTCATACAAACAAAATCCCCATGTTGAATCACAGAAGAAATGTGTAGGGGTAATGTGGGTAATTGGTAGAGGTAATGAGAAATGGTGATATAAAAACCCACATTTTGTTCAAAAAAAAAAAAAATTCGCGTTGTTCGCGATTTCAAAAGAATTGTCAAAAAACGTTACTAAAAAAACAAAAAGTAATTTAAAAAAAAATTACGCACTGTTATTTTGGTAGACTATTTTTGCAGAAGCCGTGATACGCACATTTATTTTGGAGGTCTATTTTCGTGAAGCCCTTGAGGTCACGGTACCGCCTAATATTCGGTCTGGACCGGCACCTCCACCAAAACTGGACCGGCATCTCCACATCGCCTCACATTTTGCACACTAAAAGGTTCAATTTCGAGATTTAATTTGCGTTTTGAGCAGTTTTATACAATTTTGTTTGTTATTTGCGCTATACGCGAAATTTTGCGAAATTCGCGTTTTCAAAATGTGTTTTCTTTATCTCTCAATAATGTAATTCGTCGACAATATTACATTTTAGGCATAAAAAGGACATTTAAAAAAAATCGCAAATTTCGTTATCACCATTTTTCACTACCTCTAGTAATTGGAAACACTTTTAGTGTTTTTAAACTTTGACCTTATTTGTAGGCTAGGGTATAGATAGGAGAGAAAAAGTGTAAGGAGCAAAATTGTGCATTGGGATGTAAACTAAATCATGACACCAACAAGAATTTCATGGATGAATATTGTATGGTATTTTTATTGCTTTTTTAAAACTCAAATTTGTTTTCAATTACCCCGGATATTGGGGTAAGTGGAAACAGTTATGGTACCACTCATAGACCCACAAGGAAACTAAAGTAAGGTAATTGGAAACAAAGCATTTTAAGCTGTGATTCTAACACAAAAAGAATTAATAGGTATATTATGATACAAACTGTTCATTTAAAGAAAACTTTCCATCGCAACGCAGAATTGTCCGAAAAATCTCAAAAGCATCACAAGCATGAAAATAGGGCTGCTGCATAAAAAATGTATTTTGTATTTAAATAGCAATGCAATTAGCACTTAAAATTAAATTTACAAAAAACTACGTCAATAGATAGGTAAATTACCAACAAAAACAAAACATGCATCAATTGGGCAAATGGAAACGTTTACTGCGGTTTTTTGGATTTCCCGTGATTAAAAAAAAAAAAAATTAAAAATTTGCACATCTTTTCAATGACATCTTGGTGTGGGTCCAAGACAAAGGTCCACAGTGCCACTTATCTTTATTGGACCAGGAAATATGTTACCTATTAATACCGAATTGTGGTCATCTCTTCGAGGGTATCTTTCCTTCCAAAACATGATAATCTGAAGCCTAAGTAAGAAGGCTGTGTAGTCAGACACTGTTGCCAACTTACCTTACTTTAAAACCAAACATTTAAATGTGTTTCCATTTACCCCTGAAATTTGTCCATAGCTTAACATGGATCTTTTGGCTTTGTTTCCAATTTCCCTGTGTGTTTTCAATTACACCAAATTCATGTTTCCAATTACCCCCAAGTATGAGATAATAGGGGAATTGGGAACATTGCTTATCAGGAGAAACTATGGTAATTATCTAAATTTCACCTGTACCATATTGTTGACTAATGTATCTTAATTAAAATTAATTAATTAATCTCCATCCAAGAATAAATGTCTTAAAAACAAAATACGGACCATAACAGGGGCAATTTTGAGATGTGTTTCAAATTGAAACAAGTTTTTTGTTTAGAGGTTGGTTGCATTGTGTATGACATGCAGATCATCTAACAGAAGAAGCTGTAACTAGTACTTGCACATTTTCCATAGTAGTCTGGACCATGCTATCTAACATTTTTTTAAAAATTTGAACTTCTCATACAGATGTTATAAAGGGCTTTTCCAATTACCCACATTACCCCTATACAAAATTATTATTTATTTATTTATTTATTTACTTATTTATATTTACAGGTGCAAATAGCAAGCTCCCAAATAAAAATAAAATTCCAAATGAACACGTCTCCTAATTAACTTGCCCAATATGCCTTTGGTGATGACGTACCGGTAGTTGAGTTTTGGGTCTAGGTCTGGTCGAAGGGGCATCTCCATCGTCAATCAGTAAATGGTGATGTTGAGATTGTTGTGTTGCAACTTTCCTGATAGCTTTGGCATCTTGTACACTGAAATATATACCGGTATATATATATAAGGGGTACAAATTTGTGATTGAAAAGAAAAAAAACGGTATCTAAATTTTAATTTTAATTTTTAATTTTATTTATTTTTTATGTGAAGAGAATTATTTTAACCATGCATGAAGATTATAGGCCTATTTGTTTATTTATTTATTGTTTTCAGAGTGCGCATAATAAAATATTGCATAAAAACTAAAATAAATATTCGCTTCATATTATATTATATTATATATATTATATTATTAAATTACCTTTGTGAATAGTCCAGAAGGAAATCAAAATCTAGTTGTCCATCATGTGTTTCCGCAGCTTCAGTGGGCACGATAAGCTCTTGCGACGATGGATCGAAATCCCTAAAATATTGTGCGCATGCTGAAATCGGCACAGGTTCAACATTTAAAATAGCACCAAGAGTGTCTACAGCTACAGAAGGTGTCGCTTGCGACTCAAGAAAGGGTTAAAAATTAAAATTATTGTTCACTGATTCACATTGTTCACCTTGCAACTTAAGTTCCCGCAACTCTTGAGAAAATTGTCAAGGATAAAGTTAAGATTATCAAGGTCACGATCCATGATGCAAATTACAATAATAAATAAAGATAGAAAATAACACTAAGTACTATTAATACGCGTCAACTATTAAAAAGCACTTGAGTTTAATACATACGAACACACTTTACACTTTAACACTGTGGCACACTGCGACAAGAATTACTATTATTCTGCTGTGATATCACTTGAAGCAAGTGATCAAATGATGCTCCTCAAACTGAGTGCCGTGGTTTTATAGTCATGTGGTGCTCGTGCTCCCCTTCTTTGCCTTGGGGCACAAACCGTCAAACTATTTGAACAAAATGCTACCCCCTCCACTCTTATTTTGCCTGGGGGCACAAACCGCCAAGTTATTTGAACGAGATGCTACCCCTACGCCTAAAACTTTGCCTTAGGACACTAACTGCCTAACCAACAGGTTTGGAGTTGAAAATCAGGTCAGGGTCATGTGAATAGAAGTCTATACATTGGAGGCACTCTTGTATTGAATTAACAAAGAAAACTTTATGAATTGAGCATTCAAGCTTTTAAAATGGCATAGAATGATGCTGCCATTTTTAGAAAGTCTAAAGTTTAAATAATAAGAACATGTCTGGATGAGATTGAACATGACAAGCAAGGCACCCACTTGTGTGGTAAAGCTCTTCTATTGCATACAATACACTTCTTATGAATAGTCTATTGATTTCCTATAATTGGATGTAATTCTCTTCTTTTATGAATAGGCCATTCAATTAAAAAAATAATTGGGATGTCTAGACGCCTGTCTGTGGTGGACTATTCAAGTACCATACTTTCAAAAAGTAAATTAAAACTTGTAAACTTAGATTTCAACTCCAGTCAGTTTCATCTTCAAGTCTACACAAGTATGAATTAGGTCATGTGAACAGAGAGCAAGTGGACATCACATAATTTTGCTATTTTGTGCCCAACTTATTGTATGGCATTGCGACTCCATTCAAGATATATAATTGGAATATCTAGACGGCAAGCACGTCTGACTGTGCCGGTAATACTGGGGGGTCTATAATATTGATTTTTGCTTTAGGTGGATCCAAATAAAAACATAACACGTAAGGTTTTAGTTTTAACGCGTAGTCTGTAAGCATGCCGGTACACATAGATACATAAGCACAAAGAATTTAGGCCCAGATATGTCAGTTGTCTTCCAAGTTCTTTGCAGAGTGAACAGAGAGAACTTTGATTAAAGAACCTGATTTGAAGTTTATAATAAAGATTATTATTAATAATATAATTTTTCCAAACAATGTTTGATAATTATGCAAATAATGCTCAAAGTTGTGCCAATTTTATACATTTACTACGGAAGCGTAATTGACTGTAGTAGTCTAGCCTTTCAAAGTAGATGTTAGTTTGACTCAACTTTTTCGTACGTAAGCATTTTGTTTGCATTTTTTTAATTTTTTTTTGTATAAAGTTAAAAATTGTTCAACTTTCATACGCATTAAAACAGTGTCTTATGCGTTATACGTCTAAAACTTGTGCATTTGTGTGAACGCCAGTAGGGGCTACTTGTTTCCTATGTTCCAACATGATGACTACGCGTTAAAACCTTAAGCCTATGCTTACGTCTTACGTTTTAATGTCTCTACCTTTAGCTACAAATACTACTAGGTAGCGCCGCGCGTAGTGTCCGTGCAGGTTACAGCGTGCATATAGATAGTACAATAAACTCATGCTGTCATCTGTGTCCTGGCAGTCCAGTGGTTAGCGTGCCGAAGTTTGGCGCAGACGGCCGGGGTTCAAGTACAGCTTCATCCAACTTTTTTCAAAAACGTATTTACTTAAAAATATAAAATAAAATTTATCCTGTGGCACATAAGCGCAAAAATTAAAACACTGCGCAGCTAACTCTGCGCACCAACAACGTCATGGTGGGGGTAGGTCAAAGTCAAGCTCAAAAGCGTCAGTCTGGGTCCAGTCTTCGTCCAGGAAAGATGTGCACGATGCTCCGTCCCAAAATTAAACAAAACTTCGGTTAAGTTAGGTTAAAAATGGTCACCCTCTTGTGTAATGTTAGCCATCTTGAATACAAAAAAAAAAGTTAGGTTAAAGCTGTCACACTCTAGTGTAGCATCCGCCATCTTGAAAATTAAAAAAAATGAATAATTAAAAATTCGTAATTAAAAAATTAAAAACAAAAAATTAAAAAATATATGAATAATTAATTGGGCAATTAAAAAAATGCATAGTTAATGAGGGCGACATCTCTTTGACTGCCCAGTGGCTCACACTCTACTGATGACACACGATAAAAAAATAAGAGATTTGATTTTGATCAGATTTTGAGTTTAAATACTTTTGAAAGGAAATGCAGAAAATATAGATACCCTGAACAATTTCCCCAACTTTTCCAGATTTATTTAATTCCATTTAAAGATTTTTAAGCCTAGTAGGCCTAGATACCCTGATTGATGGTAGACCTATCTTGAAATAAATTAATAGGACTGTAACCCTAGGCCTATTTAGGTAATGACTAGAGATGAGACGATTCCAAAACCGATTCCACCGATTCTCTAAGAATCGTTAGAATCGCGATTCCCATATTTTTAGGCCATTTAGGCCAACAAGGTCGCACGCCGGTCTCGCACACAACCACCTCAAAGAGAGTTGTTTTTACAACGTTTATGAGACTCCATGACATCTTCAGCCAATCAACAACACTTCATCCATCCAGCCTTTTCTGAACGCAAATTATTTATTTCGAGCGGTAGGCCTATCTTTTGGCATTGTTCTCCTTTTCAAGATAACATCGCGAGGAAACTTCTTGCTGTCATTTAAGAGCACATAAGTAGGCCCAAACATAACATCTATTTTATCCGCTGGCCTTTTCATAGACCCGCACTTATTACGTACGAGTTCGGAGATGGGCATCGTTAGGGCTGCCCAACGATAAAAAAATCATAACAATATTGTGACGGTACACCCCTTACAAAGTGCTACCCTGACTCAATTTTTCATTTTTATTGTAATATCAATTTATCAATTATTCAGATTAATTGAGAGCCCGAGTGGAATATCTTTCTGAATAATAACCTATCCTAATTAGATGGGATATGTCGAGGGTGGGACCGGACGAGTCCAAGTAGCCAGTGGGCTAGGCGGGGGAGGCATTGCCTGAGGGCTAGATGCTTCTAGAAGGTTCCAGAGGCCAGGGTCAAGGGACCGAAGAGGGTAGGGGAACGCGTCAGAAGCTTGGGTACGCGAGGCCCTCCACAGGGAGAAGTCGGCAGAAAGTATTGGAACCCCGAATCAAGCAGTTGGTGTGTGAAGTGCAGCGATTTGTGCGCGTCTACAAAGTGGTTCAAGTGCGGTCGAAGCCATCATGGCAACGATATCAGTATTTCCATGCATCAGAATAGGTACGGACATAAGTTCGGCCTAATTAGTTATAATAAAATCAATCTATTTAAAGTAGTTTTCGGTGAGTGGAGCAACGCATCATGGGGTGACGCCACCGACGCTACTACGACGACAACAGCAACAAAATGGCTACCCAGGGGCTGCCCTTTCAATTAACCTAATTCAATAGCCAACCACATCCAAAGAACCTAGTATATCTCTAATCTTTCCCATGTCATATTCCTCTTATCGACCCGATATCAGGGGTCAAGCCCTCCGCGTGGGTAACAATGTAACCACGTCACCGAGAACGTACCTTGGGGTCGTTGACAAGCCAGAAGACTGCAACCATACGTCGCCAGACGTACCGCATGAGCCAGTATGCAAGGTCAGGTGTCCCAACGCCACTGGAACGGCGTACCTAACCAGGGGACGCTAATTCTGCGGCGTCTCAGCGCGTCATATCATCGGTCATCGCGACGTGTCAGATTGCTACTATCGGTCATAGCATCGGTCAACCATCCGAGAAAGAGTGTTGAGTAGAAACTAACCCACTTTATTATTAATATTATAATAAGGCACCCATGTATTTCTTCAAAATCTGTCTTATTTTTCTGAGGCTATTGTTTTAAGTTTGATCCGACGTAAATTCAAATCATTTTTATCAAATCATTTTGTTTGTGTGAAATTGTTGTATTATGTGTATCCAACAATTATACTGCTGATTCCAAGGAGATATGTGTCCAGTTTGGGAACCTAATTCCCCCATATCACCTCTAGTTCTCCCAAGTTTGCACGCTTATCATGCTTCAGCCAATCACTTATCATTAAGCTACCGTTTGTTATTGTACGTT